>JAPYZA010002328.1:0-26629 GCA_030522685.1 Eupelmus azureus | reverse complement strand
AAGAAAAAAAAAACGAGAAAGCACGCCTCTGTCTCTGTCTCTGTCTCTCTCGCTCCTTCTCTCTCTGTTACAGTGTTGGCCAGTGGTGTCTCACTGAAGAGAGAGGGAGACGTTGTCGTTGCGCCCGGCAACGACGATGACGAGGCGAGGTGGCGGCGGCAGCGCGACGATGATCATCATCATCATCATCCCCAGCATCATCCCGGAGCGGCCGCTGCCGCTGCCGCCGAGCTCGACGAGGATCGGCAGGGCAATCACGACTACGACGCGATGTTCATCGCTCTTGGGAGTAACGACGATGCCGCGTCTTCGTCGTCGAGGCAAGGAGCTGGCAGCAGGCTTTACGGCTGTCTGCGCTGCGGCAAGTCGGTCAGCAATAGGTGGCACCATCTCAGGTCCCACAGATCCCAGAACTGCCGCTGTCCCCACTGCGGTAGCGTCTTCACGCGCAGCGACAATCTCAAGGCGCACATTAGGAGCAAGCACGGCAAGCAACGGCTGACGGATATGCAGAAGGCGTGACGTGATTGTCGTCGGACTCATCCTTGGCTTGTGCTTTGATCATGAGGGTTTTTTGATATTGGGCTTTCTGATGATGAGGATGTTGCTCGATTGATGGTTTGGTGGATCGGTTTTTATATAGGGCTGTGAGGATTGTCGGTTACGTTGGTGTTAATCGGTTGTATTCTTCTGTTAATGATACTATTATGACAAAGATCCATAAATTATTCTAATCATTCAATGCCTTCAATGGTATTAACACTAAATTCATTACTCGAAATAGTTTATCAATCTACCTTTTTGGTTGACTTTATTCTTATCCCAAAATAATCAAACTATTGTAAGAAAAATATCATCGCATCTTTTATTATTGCACTCTGGAATCAGAAAAGTCATTTACCAACGCATCTTTATTACGACCACATTGTTCGCAAACTCATCCTGTGATAAACATTGACTCTTCAAAAGAAATAATAGTATTGAAACCGCCAAGCTCCTCCAAAATCTTTTCTTCACTCGTCCACCAGGTGTCGCACTAATACAGTCACGGGCAAACAGAAACAAGTAGCGCGTTGTCGTGGTTCCCCCCTAGTTCCCTCGGACGAAGGGGTGCGAATGCAGTTGGAGGGTGAAGCGCTCAATGCTCTCTTCGTCTATCTCTTTCTACAGAGGCACGTTTAAATGGACCTTTCGAAAGGAGGAACAGCTTGCGAATTTACCGATGGAGCTATTGATTTTATAAAGTACGGGAAAATCTGCTTTTTTCTAAAGTTTGTTTAGTAGGTTTAGTGAGATGGAAAAGTTGTTAATTATGTGGAAGATGAATGAGATACCTTTTCTGGAGAAAGTGGTATAAAGGAATTTTATGTACTTAAATAAAGTATTATTCAACCGTATGTTTGTACCATGCATAGCTTATTAATAATTATTGCAGCTTAATAAAAATAATAGAATTAACGATACGAACAGCATCAAATAAGTCACAGGAACGATAGATTTGACGACCTCATCTACTCGTCCGTCATCAAAATACATCCTCATTATTAAAGTTCCAAAAGTATTTATCTCGAAAAAGCTTTAAACTCGACGCGCTGCGCAAACATTGGCATCCATAACACGATTTCTAAAAGTTCACTGTTCGGCTCTATTTTCTTGTTGACATAGGATGTCTCCCGGATAGCAGCTCCTCGCGCTCAAATACAGCCGTTAATCGAATTTCTCAACCCCTTACACACGTAGCAATCGTTCGGCCATCGACAAACGGCGCTCGTTTCGAATTATCTCTTAATCCGCGCCTCGTACTTACACAATCTCAAAAACTGAAAATAAAAAATTTTCATCGCGCCATAAATAATTCCCCTTTTGAAGCTCACTTTAAATTCGTTCGCCAGACCGACCTGGCTCTCACCTGGCGAAAGCTCTTTAAGAAAGCGCGAACGATTCAATCGGCGCCGCGAAGTAAATAGCGCCTTATTTATCTCCCGTTAACTGCTCAATTTCTTCTATTCGAAAGGAGGAACCATCGCAATTTACACTCGCGCGCGCTTTTCCGGCGCCTCCGCTCTATTTTTTTTCCTCCACCTCCATACCAGTAACGCGTAATCTCAAAGGTTTTTCACAGCCGATCGATCACACCCACTCTCCCTCGAATTCCTTTGGGAAAGTTCGAGACTTGCGCACGGCGTCTTCGGCTCTTGCAAAACTGCCAGTAATTATAGCGAGGTAAATTTTTCCCTCTCCGCCGAGCAAAAACTTAAGAGCCCGACGCTCGCTGATCGAATATCTTCCAGCCTCCTGCCTGCCTGTAGCGGAATTTAGCGTCGTTACATGTTACGGAAATGAGATCGCGCGCTCGTCCTCTCTATCTCGGGAACTTTTTCCTCGCCGACGCTCGACTCTTTTTTTTTTTCAACCCGTAGTCCTCGAGTGCTCTTCTGGCGCATAACGTATCCTCGACGTCACGCGCTGATATGAAAACCCTGCGCGCGCTCTGCCTCTCGAGGGCCGTGGCCCGTAATTGAAATACGTCAGCCGCATATCTCGCGTTGTCTCTCTTTTGCCTCAAAATGAAAATCCGATTTGCCGTCGTTCGCGGGGTCCTCTGTCCCATTGTGTTTTTTTTCCTGCTCCTCTTGATTGTTTTTTATAAGCGATGAACGTTTGCTCAATCGAATTCCCGGGGCGCTCGCTAGTCCCGCGCTTTAAAATCCGTAAGCGCGCGAATTCATTGTTCGCGCGGAGTTATGGCTCGGGAGGTCCTTTGTAAGCGTTTTGGCTGGCGCGAGCCTCGCTAAATTTTGTCACACCCTCTTTGAAGGCGCACAGGTGTGTGTATATGGCTTTTATAATGAATGCGCGCGAGCGACATCGCTCGCTCGCGCCTCTCTCTATCTCACTGATTGTTCGCACCTCCATAATTCGTCGTTTCAATCTGCCGGCCGGCCCGAGCGCGCTCTTTTTTTTTCTGCGCGCCCGCGTGCAGACGCGTGTAATCCTATTAAGCGCGGGTCAAAAGCGAGCTTATACTCGCGAGCTCGGTATGTTCGAGCGCCGCGGAAATTTTAGCGCATTGTCACTTTGAAGCGGAGCGCTGTTTTCGAAAGCTCAAACGAAGTCCTACCTGACGCCCCTCGCCGCCTCGTCGTTACAAGTTACGGATGGATAAATGCTTTATTCTGTCGGATCATTCATAATTTTAACGAAGTTATGAGCGCTGCAGGTGTATTTCAATGTACTCGTTGTGAAGCTTTTTTGTTTGAGTGCGTTTTGCGTTTTCGAAAAGTTCTGCTTTGTGTTGTAGGAGCGATCGGGAAGTATTCTAGGAAGATGTGATTGGTTAAAACAATACCTATACTCGCGGTTAAAATGCTTTCTTGTAATATAGCGTAATTCATTGAAACATAGAGCGATTATCATAAATATGATACCTTTCATCCTGGTCTCAAGTCATCGTTAAAACATCACTATCTTGCTTTAAAAATTACAAAATTACGTTGTTAATATAAAATAAAGCGGCCATTCGTTGACGGATGGATACTGAATTTTTTAACTCCCGTCCTTGATCGATCATTCGCGCGCTCAGACTTGCTTTTCATGGCAAAGATAATTACACTCGGCAAAAGTAATCTCGAAACTTTCAATGAGTTGAAGTCCCACAATTATTTCGTTGGATTCGATGTTGCAAGTTTGCTGTTGTAATTACAGTGGACTCGCGACGGAGATGAAAGAATTTTCGTCGCGCTGCTCTGTATAATTTGAAAAAGTTGAGATCCCTGCAGTTTTGTTATTTGTAGTTTTTTTAGTTTGATTAAGATAAGCTGTTTACCGAATGTGTAAATAAAGAACGCATTTTTTATTGATTTACAAAAAATACACCACAATGAAGTGGATTTGTAACTACTTTAATCTAAGCCGAGCTTGAATAAGAGCGGATTGATCCGACTTCCGTTATAGAAATTTATCCGTTTAAAATGTTTATAGGTCAAGAAATAGCATTGAATCCATTTTCACTAGGGATAAACTAGTCGTTAAATAGAATTACTTCTACTAGGATTTATGTTAAAAAAATTTGTTTCATTACTAATTTAAAAAAAAAATTTTTATTAGTAGCGATAAGTGATTTAAAACAATACAATATTTTCTTCATATTCAGGCTCGGCTTAAAATTGACGAAACCTTAAGTGATTTTTCCCATTCTCTCAAAATACCTTCAAACCAGCTATCGCAATAATCTCTTCTGCACCGGAACAATCCGGGTAGCCACGCTAAAGATAGACGCATATCGCGCACCGCGAGAGAAAGAGAGAGAGAGAGGAACAGAGCGCGCGACTAGACTGGTAAAAACGATTTTCGTAGCACTTCACTGATTATCCTTAAATTGGATTTGCTTTGTCGTGTCAAGGAAACGCGCGTAAAAAACGGTCTCAACCGCTCCGCGCGTTACAACACAAGGCTGCAAAAGCTCGGGCTCGTCTTTTTCTCTATCTCTCTCTCTTTCCCTCCCGCGCTCTCAGATTTGTCTTTTTTGCCACTTCGTTAAAACTTCGCATCTGCCGCCGCATGTATACCTTAACGCAATTAAGACTTGAAAGGGGGCAGGGGGGCGGGAAAGAAAAGGTGCTGTCTCTGAATGGGAAAACGTAAAACGACACGAGCAGCATGCGCGTAATCCGCGGTAGATTAAATTCGCGCGCAGTTTTACGAGCAGTCCGATAATGATTAAGTATTAAAATTTCGTAACCGCGCGCCAGGGACGAAATTTAGATTTACGAGCGTACCGTTATTTTTTTTTATTCTTCATCCGCGCGCGCGCAAATAACGACTGTTTGGGGAAAGCAAAAGAACGAAACGGAAGCGGGAGTGTATGTGTGTTGCGTGTGTTGTCTGTTCTCTCTCTCTCTAGAGTCTTTATTTTTTTTCCGTATACGTCGCGCGCTGTGTACTTCTCTCTTTCGTGCATACACACCCCGGGAGGGTTTACCAGGGCAGGGTAGGAAATCGCGTCGTTTCCTGGATGGAAAGGTACTTCTGAGGGGGTAGAAGGAGCAATGTACTAAGGCTTGGAAATACGAATAAATCAAGTTTCTGTATTGTACAGTAAAGGATAAAAAAAAAATTATAAATATATATATATAAATAAAACGGCCGAGGCACGATAACCAAACTGCCTCTCTTGTGCACATTCATCGTGGTGTTTTGTCTGTCTCACTTACTATCTATCACTTAATCCTCTCCTTTCTCTTTCTCTGGCTCTCTGTCATGATTCGCAATTTACTACTTATACATACATATCTATAAGTACACACTGAATCTCCGACGTAACACATTATAACGACACTTGTTCCCTCACCCGCATACGAACCTTCAGTCTCTCTGCCATTCTCTCTGAAGCTCGCTCTGTTTCTCTCTCACACCTACATTCACACACTCGACTCACACATTCTTTAATATAAATATTTTCATCAACAAACAATAGGATTAAGAATAATAGACTTAGGAGGGATAATATAAACGATAATAACATTAACGATAATAAGCTAACCGAAAGAAACTTACAAATTATTAATCCAAATCTAACCAACACAAAATTGGGTATTTCTGTCGTTCTCTCAAATAAAAAATCTGTGTGTATATATAAACGTATTATAAATAATGCATATAGACCCATGTAAAAACTGTATACTGAAAATTTTTAACAAATAACAAAATATAAGGCATCGTCTGTACAGTTTGGCTATGCATATAACGTTGTTACATATCTCTTCTGAGAATATATCACGATGATCACACACGGCACAGTTCAGTCGACGAGCGGCACGATGTAATGTATATATGTTTGGATTCGCGATCGCAAAGTGTACTTTGGCGCCATCTCGTGGATTTACGACGAAACTGATCCGGCAGTATTAAAGGTAATAAAACATTGGAAGTATCGGGCGGAATGTTCGCGATTTCGAATAAAATGTAAATATTGCTCTTCGCGCGGATTAAAATTTCAATCTCGAGAATAGCGCCGAGAAATTTTTACAATTGCTTTTGCGCCCTGTCAATTTAATTTGCTCAAATTAAAAAGTCCGCTAAATTTTCATCTAGAAGTAATGAAAAGCCTGGATTGTTAAAAATCATTTCATTAATTAACCGGCCAGAGCCCCGGCGAAATCTGGCCCAAAGCTTGCTTGTATATTAATCAAAACAGAAAATAAACGTTAATTTGGAAAAGCCGTGGCGGGCAATTTGTCGTGTTCTAAAATTTAACGTTCTTAAAGCCTCGGCCATTTTCCCGTGAATTGCAAAATATCCGTCCACATCAAAGGGATGCGCGCCAAGTAGTGCATTTGAGATTGCGAGAGCTCGTCCACATGACAGGGCTGGGGCCAAGGGACGAGGCGCCGGAGGATTTTGCCCTCTCGAGCGTAAATTTTGCTCGCGCGAGCGCCAAACGTCGCGTGCTTACACGCGCTGACGTCCCTTCTACCCGTCCGTTCTCTCTCACTCTCTCTTCTCTCTCTCTCACTCTATTTTCTTCTCTCCTTCTCTTTCTATACGCATATATATATTTATATATAACACGCCTCGACTGAATGTGTTTGGGTGTGATCATGCTCAAGGAAAATCGACACTTTACCGCCAGCTTATAATATGAGCGCGCTGCGCGCCAGCTAACGCTCTCCAGCGCAAATCCTTTCACACTCGAGCGGCTTGTTTTCGAGTCGCTCCCAATGTATATTATACACCAACCCACCTCGACGTACTCGGCACAGCTTGAACGAGGGCTGCTAATACTATGAGCGCGTAATACCTTTTATTTGTTTTTTTTTTTAATTTTTTTACTGTCAAATAAAATAAAAATTATATAATGAGATAGAAAGATGAACAATAAATGAGATTTTGAAAGTTTTGATAAATTAAACTCTTGCCTCCTGTTTCTTTTCTTATTTTTGTTTTTTTTTCCTTGTCTTCGTCCCTTGCGTCGAGAGAAAAATGGATTGCAAGTTTTACAATACTACGCGGCCAGTTGTTTCTTGGTATTTCATAAAGCATGTTTGCAAATTTTGAAGCACTTTTTGCGACGCTTTTAAAGCACTATTTTTTGTAATATCAAAACAACCTTTTTGTTTTTTGTGAAAGTTTTTTTTTCAATTACCATGTGGGTTGAGATATGAAGTATTATTACCTTGGTCAACTTTGTATATAAAGTGCTTCAATCTAGATATTTAATTTAAATAAAATTTAATACTATGTAATTCTTTAAAAGCGTTGCTATATCCGAAAAAATAGTATTAAAAAATTCAAATTTGTTATTTTTTGTATGTTTCTCAATTGCATTAAATATTTTAAAACCGCGGTTGATCATCCTTTCGATGCAGATATGTTTTTATTTAATTCAAAATTATTACCGTCATCTGTTTTTAACAGTTCTTTACGAAAAGAAGATTTATTATAAAAGAGATTTCATTGATTTTCAAGTAAATAAAGCTACTAATTTATGGTGCAATAAAAATTGCTTTCTATGTAATAATACTTACAAATAAAACATTTTTTCTGATTGAATATTTATGCGATATTTTTTAACAGATTGCTTTTAATACGCGCAAATTATAACCAATAATTTAAAGTAAAAAAGAAAACTGGATAATACTATTAAGCATCGTATTGTAAAATAATGCTCATTTAGATTATAAAAATTTCATAATTCAAATTTAGATTTATATTTGATTAAATTTAACCAAGTTAAGATTTAATTTTTTTCGAAAACATCTAAAATTCGTATTGCTTCATTAGTGGATTGCTATCAAAATCAATATATCTGCAAGTTAAATCTACTTAATTTCTTTATTTGCATATTTATAATATATTTAATAAAATATGTTGAAAAAAAATGTTGAAAAATGAAATTTTTATTTTTATTTAATCTAAATGATGCACTTGTGTGAATAGTCCACAAAAGCAGTAAATGATCTATTCATTTGATAGTACATCTTTTTATAAATTAATATCGTAGTATCATCTTGAATTTGATGATCTCAAGTATTATGCAATACGAATTGTCTCAATAACATGTACTAATAAATGATTGTAATTAAAATTTAAAAGCACTCATAAGCCATTTCTCTCGATGCAATCTCACTCTTTAAAATATTTTTTACTTATCAATCTCTTTTCACATTTTATCTACATTTTTTGCTCTTACTTATAACCATTATATATATAATAAAAAAAAAAATAATAAAGAAACTATACAGTCCGTCTTTCTATTGCCTCACTCTCTTTCTCTCTACGACTCTGAAGGCGCGTTATTTTCATAGCGTCGCGATGATCATAAACAAATGAGCAAAGCAAAGCTAAAAAAATATTGTACTTTGAAGTCGAGGCCAAGATTAAAATAACAAAAAAAAAATAAGAAAAAAACATAGTAAACTCATGGACTCGGCTTCAGAGAGCAAGCAAAGCTAAGCAAAACAAAATGCAATGCAAAAAAAAGAAAAAAAAAGAATAACGGTGCGCGGTTGTGAGTTAGGCAACAATGATTGAGTGACTTGTCTTGTGTTGATGTTGCAGGTTCAAAAGCCTGGCACATGCGGCTGACCTTTGACCGGGTGCCAGGCGGCTGCAACCTACACAGGTGCAAGCTGTGCGGCAAGGTCGTGACGCACATCAGGAACCACTACCACGTCCACTTCCCCGGCAGGTTTGAGTGTCCTCTCTGTCGTGCGACGTACACGCGCAGCGACAACCTGCGCACGCACTTTAAATTCAAACATCCCGAGTCAAGAAAGATCGATCTTAACGATTACATGGCCGGCTCGCTGGTCCTCTCCGCGACAACCAATAACGACACCATGAACACGCTCTCCTAAAAGCCCGCACGACCCGCGGGCCACCACCGCCGCCTATCTGCGCCCTACATAACACCGCCTTTCACGTAGGCGCCCACCGCTATGTCTCTGCGTGTAAAGCCGCCGTCGCCAAGAAAGGAAAAGTAATAATAAAAACACGCACGACGCGCGCGCGCGACGAGAGATAATGCCGTTGACGATGACGCCGAGCGATTTACGCGCGCAACGTGAGAGCTCTCGAGTTTGACGTGAGACACACGCCTACGCACACACACGCAGCAATCTGGCGCCCAATGCGGTGACAACGCGACGACAAGCGTCCCGCATTGGGCGCCATTCTTTATTTCTTTTTTTCTTTGATTTTTTTTTTCGTCAAAGGGCGCCAAGCGCCCCATGAATGTGATATATTATAATGTAGAGGATGTGATGTGTCGATCGCCGATTTTTCGAGGAGATAGAAAACGAGAGATGAAACTTTTTTAGAAAAACAAAATAAGAGAGTCTCGCCGCCCGGCGTTCTCGTCGCCGTCATCGTCATCGACATACATCGTCGTCGCCGTCGTCTTCATCATTGTCGTCGTCGTCTTCACTTTCGTCGTTTGCTTGGCGCGAGACGCGCATCGCTGAGATTCGTCGTGCCGAAAATTTTTCAACCAGGAAGATTGAGTATCCAGCCAGAGAGAAAGCGACGCACAAAAAGTCTTCGTCGTCGTCGTCGTCGTCGTCGTCGTCGAGAGAAAGAAAGTGAATCAGTTGAAAGAGATGCAATTAAGCACGCGACAAGAGAGCCAAAGAGAATATAGATAGAATCGAAGACGCATTTTTTTTTACCGATTGTTTTCAAAAAGTCGCGCTTGTCAAACACCAAATCTTGCGTGGATTCTATATAGATACAACTTCGATCGAGTGTAAGGATGGATTAGCGATCTTAAAGCGATGCTCTTTCTTTTAAGCTGTCAATTTTTTTTAAAGTGGGACGGGGGTGCGAATGGTTAATAATGCGGAGTATCCTTAAGCGATTGGCAAAGAAGCGGCAGCAAAGCTTTGTCTTCGAGTAAACTCGACGCGATAACTGTGCTTGCCATGCGTATAACGAGGCAATCGCAATGCGAATGAGAGAACGTCAGCCTTAAATTATTTCTCTTTCCCGTGCAATGACGATGATGACTCGTCTTTATCAAGCGCTGCGCCGTGGTCAACAGAGATTGAGAGGAGGGGGACACGAACTTGCGTGTATTGAAAATGTTGTTTTTTTTTTCTAGCATTGCGATGACGGTATCGAAAGAGAGGATATAGACTACGTTCTGTCAGACTCGCGTGAAACGCGCGTGTGACACGATCTATCAGGCAATTCGAGCATAGTTTATGTACATAGCGACGCAGCGTTATGGTGGGTTGAGTTACGGGGGGAGGGGGGTCGGGGTCATTTTGTGACGCGGTGGTCACACGTCGGTTACGTGGAGTCGCGTGTTACAAGGAGCTGTGTATAGACAAAAAAGAAACAAGCGTCACGCAAAGCGGGCGCGCTGTTGTAAACGTATATAAAAAAATGGGAGCAAACGTGGTGCCAATTCCTCCCGTAGTTGCTGTTCTATAAGTATGTAAGACGACTAAGAAAAGACGAACTTAAAATTCGGGAAGAGGAAAAAAAAAACAAAAAATTGAAAGAATTATTAAAATAATGATTAATTAAAAAAAACCGCGCGATTCGGCGAGGCCGAAGGTGTGAGCAAAAACACACTAATTAACTATTAATTAACAATCTTAAGATTAAGCGGAAAAGTAATTTTCATTCGATACGCAGGGTGAGTCGAGTACATAGTTGTTGAAGAGTTTATAGTTGGACTTCATATTAGATAACTGAGAAAAAATTGAGAGCCGTCATGTTTTACACGGGGGGAGGGGTCGTCATGTGACACAGCAATATATACTGCTAAACGTATATATAAAGTTTAAATTAATACATAAAGATAAAAAGAAGAAAACGATAAAGCTCATGATAATGTAAATATTTTAATAAAAAAAATAACAATTTAAAATAGAGGAAAATACGCACTACTGAAGAAGAATGAAGGGGCGAGGGGGGAGGGGGAGAATGAGTATATATGTAAGAAATTGAAAAAGTGACTAATTCTAGCGTTACGTCGATTAACAACGAAAAATCTCTGTCCTATGCATAGTTTTGTTTTCTGTTTATCTTTATTGATTCTTTTTTCTTATTTTTATTTAATATTTAATACATATAAAAACGCAGCTCTAATATGAACTTTAACTATAAAAATACGGTACTTGTTACAACAGCTAAAGTCTATAGCAGTATAAACGTTTAGTAAAACTGCACACCGCAAATATAATGCAGCAAATATAGTGGAAATCACGAAGACATTCCACGATCGGGACTTAAGTGCATAGGCAACAGATAATAAGGATTTATTGTGTATTGGATGATTTATAGTACTATATTTTATACTTTATATAATCTACAGTTTATGAATAACTATATTGGTTGGAGATAGTTACGTTAAAAATATCGATTTTATCCAAGGGATGGTTAACTGATAGTCACAACACGTCGTTGCACGTTGATATCTTTTTTTTCATATATTTTGTTCAACTTTCATCGGTTGGGGTGCAATCCGTTGTTTTTGTTTATGTATATTTTTTTCTTAATAATAGTCACACAGTCTCATTGCAACTTCGGTGGTTTCGCGAGCGAAGGTTAGTCAATAAACTCGAATGGCGGACATTTAATCGGTGCACGCGCATCATATCCAAAGGTAGTCATGTCGAGAACCTGTTCGAGCTGTAACTTACATAACTCGAGGAATACAAAATATTTTAATTAAATATTTTTATGCTAGTTGAACTTGTAGAAATGAGTTTTATGATTTTTATTTCTGTTGATTGAGAATTGAGAATTCTATAAATTATGTTGTAATAAGTAAATTAATATTGACGCGGCCAATGATTGGTTTCAAAATTGTACAACTAAATTAAAAAAATGTTGTAAGAATAAAAAAAAAAAATAATAATAAATATGACGACTAGAATCTATGAAGTGATTTGTGAATGTTTAGGCAGAACCAATTGAAATTGAGTTGCCTTATTATTAATGCTAAAGATGGCTAATAAAGGTTAGCGTGGGAGCTCGAACACGATCTTGACGATAAGCGTAGGGGAGAAATGCCGCGCTCGGGTTAACATAGCGATCGAATTTATAAGCGCGATAAGAGAGAATGATGCTGCAAACGCGAAACGGAGGAGGTTATAAATGAGTCCGATGAATTAAAAAAAAGGGCACATTTGCACAGTTTTTACACCTTACCCGCAAACATAGCACGCAAATATACCGAGATAATTTAAAAAAAATAATAATATATTATAAACAGTAACCAGATTTTATTAATATATTACGCAGATTCTTATTCTTATTCGCTGAGGTATAATAATATATATATTGGATATATAATTTATTTTATTTTGTTTTACCTGTTTTAATGATTTTATATACACTGTTGTTACTGGTTGACGAAGAAATATAAAAAGAGCAATTATAAATAATAGTACAGCGATCCCGCCTATGTACGCACGAATTTATTTATTTTTACACGAACTATACGCATTATATATTTACATATATATGAAGAAGCAGGGATTGTAATACAGACACAATACGTAACAAATGACACACGCATACATAACACACATACAGAGAAACACGAGTTACACAAGTGAAACATTAAGCGAGCAGAGGGAAAGAAGGCGAGGATTAAGGGATGAAAATGAGAAAATTTTAAATTCATACGATGCACACAAACACACCGTAGGCCTACCCCTGATTGAAAAAAATAATTAAGAAGTATAGGTCACTTTTGATTCTGTTCGTTCGTATTAACAAACTCTTCTTATCTTAACTCTTACGTTTACTTTTATAATTACCTTTGTCTTAATTTGCCTTTTTGTCTTTAAACGTGGGCGATATGTCAAGAGGGAAAAATGTTCGATCACACACACTGTAGGCATTATTATAGACGCTCATTGCTCCATCAGCTTACCAAATATGTGTAGTATGCCGAGTGTTTACTTTTTTTTTTATTAGGTTTTGGACGGTTCGTTGTACTGCGGCCCTTACGACGAAAACCTATGTTATATGTATATTATAGTCTACGGTTTTTCTTTTTTTTTTTTTTTTAAATAAAGTTATATTAATCACCGTGGAAGCGCTGAGCGATTCGCGACTTTAGAGCACGCATTCGTATAAAGCTTACACTAAGTTTCTTTTGTTTACTTAAAGAAAAAAAATTATTGTGATCGAGCGAAGCGTCGATATATATATTTATATGCGTGTATGGCAGTAAAGGTTCGAGCGGGTTATACGATGATTAGCTTGATACGCTTTTTGTAAGGGCAGCAGTACTTGTTATAATTACGTTTCCACCGAGCGTTAATATTATCATTATTAATATTATTATTATTACTATTATTATTACTATTATTATTATTACTATTATTATTATTATTATAGTTTTCGCCTATGCATGTGTGCAGGCAGATACTTTGTAAACGTTGTGGGCCGAACTTGCATTGACCTCGACCACTGAACGGGCGAAATTATAAGACGGTACACGCATACATGTGCATGCAGTCGTTATATGTAAGCGAGCTAGTTGAATGGAAACGTTGCGAACAATAAAAAGAAATTTGTTTGTTTTTCACTTTATGATTTCCGAGTTTATTATTATTATATTATTATATTATTATAATAATTTTATAATTTAATTATTATTATTATTATGATTATTGTACATCGTATTTTATATATTTTTTTCTTGTCAATGGCTTTGTCGCATGTGAAACGAATCTATATTGATGAGTATGTAAAGAAAAAATAATTGATATGTGTAGGTATTGTGCGTATATGCTTATTTTACTTTCTTTTCAGAATTTTAACACACTGAAACACGACCTTGTCTTATTACTGTTTATTTTGTAAGGAGCGTTTGGTTATATAACAATGAAGTGTTGTGTAAGTTGCTGTTTTTTTCTGAATATTTTATAATTTATTGTTTTAATAGCTCATCTTCTTTACGTCTTTTTACTCTTTTACGATCTTAGCATGTAAGCTATTTTCTTTGTGCGAAGGGTTTGCGCGGCACGGTGGAAACGTAGAGAACGAATAATTTTTTTCCTCTTTTTTTATTAATTTTTGATTGTTAGATAAGTCATCTGCGGTGCGTCTGAAGTCATTAGATGTAGCCGAAATAATTGAAGATATAATTCGCGAATGCCTCAAAATTTTTGCCCTCATGGAATCAGCCTCTACTTGCCAAATGTTTAATACCAACATGTATAAAGCTTTAAATGAGGTCTTTGAAATTGAACAAAAAGTCATTAAATATAATATTAAATATTCTCATCTCTTACTATCAAGTTTTTGTTTTCATTTTTAATCCAGAATAAAATTAATTTTGTCAAAATAAAGATCCACTGTATATAGAAAATTTAATTTTACTTCATTTCTGAGAATGGTGACGCAGTTGGAATTGCCAGCTTTAACATGAATGTCGGAATTACATTTTTGATAGACTAAAAATTTATTAATATTTAAATATAGTTTATTATTTCCAGTACCGAAATGAAATTTAAGAATTAAATAGAAAAATTTATTTACAAATTTCATGTTTTTCATAGAAATTATTTGTTCGTTTGAGTTTGTTAATTAAATATTTGCTTTGTCAATTCATAACATAAATTCTTTGTCTTTTCGAATAAATTAAAAAATATATATATAGTGACTATTATTTTTACATAAAGTATTACATACAATACTATGTATATAATTCGCAAAATGCGTACAAATTTGAATGCAACAGAGTTAATTCAAGCAGAAATATGAAAACTTACGGGAACTAAAACTAAAAGAAGCTGAGTAGGATTCATGTTAAAGCCGGGTTCGTTGACAGTGGCTCGCGAATCTAGTGGCTTTGGACGCGAATGAGAGAGATCCGTCCTCGACCCCGCGAAACGCTAGAGAGAAAGAGAGAAAAAGAATTAAAAAAAAATATAAAAAGAACGAAAGAGCGCGCGTGAGTGTTTGGATCTGAATGTGCGTGAGAATGAGCGAGAGAGTTAAATACTCGGCACATGAATTTTAACATACGGCACGAGGAGATAAAAAAAAAAGATCCGACGAAAGTTGGATCGACAGGCTGTTTTACGTCTAAACTTTTTTTATCGATTATATAAAAAAGAAAAAAATGAGAAGAAATTACCTACTACTACCACTATTGCATAACTACTACTACTACTACTACCGCTACTACTACTACTAAAAAAGAAAAAAAAAACTATTGCTACTACTACTATTACGTATAGGTATTTATATATTTACAATTGCGTGGTGTGGAGTGAAACATTGTGATATAATAGATTGGTGCTAACACCTTATTGAAATTGAAAATGATTTTAAAAGATTAAAATAAATTAAAAAAAAGAAATTAAAAAATCGTGCAATATTGCGATGATAGTAAAAAAGAAGGAAAAGAGCGGGGGCGAGAGCGTTATCACCCAATGGGGGTAGGAAAAAAATTAATCACGGTGAACGTTTAGAGAAGGGAGCGGGGAAAAAGAGGAAAGTGAAATAAAAAAAAATACTTATATTTTCCCTTCTTTGGTAATTGTCTCTTAAAAAAACGTGATATGGTTGTCTTTGTTCTGTAGTTGATGAAACGCAATTATACACGCTGTGACTGCAATGCCAAACTTTATAGAGAGAGAGCGAGAGAAAGAAAATCAGGCCGCGAGCGAGAGAGAGAGAGAAAGAGAGAGCGAGAGAGAGAGAGCGAAAGAATTTTAGCGAGAAAGTGTCAAGAGATATTTGGGAGAGTGATATATTATTACAATAACGGAATAGGTACGGATTATTTTGTAATAAATTGATATACTGTATTTTACTGTTGATTAACCTGCAAAATGTTTTTCTTGCAAAATAAAATTTATATTGAAAATCGCAATTTTTTCATTCGGATATATCCTTCGATTAAATTTAGTCGTACGTAAAGTGTAAATATTTTATCATACATTCGATGCTGAGTACAATCCTTTTTACATTTCGACGCATCAGTGCGACGCTTGTTTGGTGTAAGCTGATATGTTTTTTCTTACAAAAATTAAGGGCGCTGATCTTTTGAAAAAAGATGAGACCACTTTAGACTGAAAGAAAGCTGGGCGCACGTACGACGTGCGCTGAGTTTTCGTCGCAGGGACATAATAGAGAAAAAAAGAAAAGGAAATCGCGCAAGTCGACAGCGGGGAAAATTTCATACACGGCTGTGCAAAAGAACGATACGATTGTAGCCAACTAGACTCTTAGGCTTAACCTAGAGACGGAAGGACGTAGGCTTAGCTGCTCTTAAAACAAGACAAAACGTTTTTCTTCGTTTTCATCTTTTTCGAATATTCTCGAACGAAAAAGAAAAAAAAGAACGTAGAGGAGAAAAAGATGGAGGACAAAGAACGTGCTGATTCAATTTTGCACGAGGAAAAACGGTTCTGCGCATTTATTCGCGCTGCGCTCTAATAAAACGTAACTTTTGCGTATTTGCTCTGCGTAATTGAGATTATGAAAAGGTAAATTTGGTTACGGACTGAGCAAAGTACCGCGCGCTCTACACCGGCTTCACTTGAGCTAGCGAGTTATTATACAAATATTTAAATCCGATATGCTGTGTCTGTTAATATTTTGCTTCTAACCGAGCGCGAGTACTTGTTAAAGCTAGCTGAGTAAAGTGCGTTTTTTCGTTGTTAAACTTGGACGCAACCGCAAAGTTACTTTTAAAGACAATATTTATCAACGCTATCTTTGACTCAGTCGTTAAAACAGGCTAGTCTCTTCATGCTCTCGATTATTTAAAAATTTACGAATGGAGACGCAGCACTGACGATTCAAATTATTGACCGTATTGACCAAATGGAAAAAAGAGAGCAGAGCCTTCGCGACGTTTGTTAGCGCACCCAGTAGAACGGTACTTTTCGCGAAATCGGGCGATAATACATTATGTATCCCACTGGGTGATAATACTGTGACTCCTTGTATATTATTATATAAAGTGAAAAAAGTACTATTATTAATATATCTCTTTATACATTAATATAAATATATATATACATAAATTGCAGTTTAATTGTGAATATATATATGTATGTAAATAAAAAACGCGTATATGTATATACTTAAAATTTATCTTCGTTCGTACATAAAAACGTGTGTTCATCTACTTTTTGTTACTTTCGTGGGTCGGAAGGAAAAAAAAGAGTCTTGCAAAGACGATAAACTAGAGTAATGGGTGAAAATAACGTATCACACACAGACACGCACCCGCGGGTACCATAAATTGAATTTCTTTTATAAGTATAGATGTGAATTACATGAAATCCATCCGGTTTCGAGTGGCAGACTAGTATTGTCACTTTTATACTGATTGCGATTAAACGATTAATTAGTTTAAGAGCGTGTATTATTTTCTCAGTTCAGTGTGAGGCGAAAAAAGCAGTAGAAAACAAAACGGATATTGCAGATAGCTAAAGAGACAGGACGAGAGTCTGTCCTCTGATTAGGCCGCGTTCGCGCAAAGCTCGGGGAGCTTGCGAGCTTTTGAAATAAGAAATAGAATTACGCAGATGTCGTAGCGCAATTCGCAAAATGAATTTGCCCCTCCAAGTGAAACGAAACACCACTTTGCGCTGGAACATTAAAATTTTGCATTTAAATAACGCGTACGGGCTTATGTTACGATTAAAAAAATGTAAACGAACGTGCCCGGGGCATAAAAGCATCATGACCCACTTTTTTTTACAAATTTCAAAAAAGGGATTTCTTTCAAATTCACGAGTAACAAGATTATGCATCCACGGAATCCCGCTTATAACAAAGCACAGAGTAACGCTCACCTTCGGATCCCGACTACAAAAATAGGGATTCCAGGGAGGCTATAAGGCTCTCGGACTAGGAGCTGCATTTTCGCCGAGTGCAGCGCGCGCGCAGCTCGCATACTTATGCCTCGGGGCGTACGAGCACGCGAGACTCGCGGAGGTGGCTTTTAAATTTGGCCCTTGCCGGACCTCGTCCCCATTGAGATGCGCGCGACGTGGAATACGAGCCGCTCGCTCAGGACAACACGGCTTGAACGAGAAGTCCCGCAACGCGAGGTGCTAAAAAATATTCGGAAGGAAAAGAGTAAAGCTGCGGGATAGGCTTGCAGTGAGAGAGAGAGAGAGAGAGAGAGAGTCGACTAAAGCTCCTGTCACTGGCAGAGAGCGCCCCGCTTGTTTTTTTTCTCATTACTCCCATCCGAGCTTTCCTCCTCTCGGTGTAACCGCGTTCTCTTGTTTCTCTCCTGCGTCGACTCATCATCCCCGGCTTTCTTCCCTCTGCGTGCTTTTTTTTCATGCTGCAAGCTTTATGCGTTTTCGTGCAAGTCGGCCAATGATCGCTGCGAAAACAGCAGCGCCGTTATTTTTTGCGCGCTATTATTTTCCTGAAGGGTTGACGAGCGCGGAGGTTCGACGGCGTAGAAAAAGGGATAATGTACAAGAGCGAGCTGCGCCGTTGTTCGCGGACGATGCGCGCTGAGTATCGCTTTCGAGCAGGGAAATTCTTTTTTTTGCGCTGGCTGCTCGGATCTGTGTGTGTATCAATGTCACAGGTGAGCGCGATTTGAAATTTTATATCTTCTTAAAGGCGCTGTGTTATGATGCTGCGCGTTCTTTTCGGATTTGAGCTCGCTTTGGGTTAAAGATTGAGACTGATGATGGGGAAAAATAATGCGTATATAGGTGATGCATATTTTATGCGTATGGCGTGCCCGTTTTTTACTCGCTGCTTATCGATCGTGATAAGAGAAGCGGCTTTTTAGCGCTGAGAATTGCAATGTTTTGTTGGGTTGTATTTTACCGCGTCGATTCGTTATTAGCTAATCGTTTCTATTTTTAATAAAATAATGTACACGAAAAATTGCTTAGAAAATTGATGACTTAATTCGATTATCCTAAGATGCGCCGTGACAATTAGTACAAATCTATAAATCCTTAATACCAGTCTAGACACTGGCCATTGAATTTTTCAACTGCTTATTTCGCCATCGCATTAGACGGAAATCGAAAGATTACCAAACGATTAATTAACTTTTGCATGCATACTTCAAACGCTGAATAAAATCAAGCGCAGCGTCATCGTGCCACTCTACCCTAAGTCCTTTTTAATAATTCACGGTGCTAAGCGAAAATTCCACACCGCAGCTGTCAAGCTGCAGTGCAGTTTAGAACCATCCAACTAAAACTCTAGCTCCAAATTATAAAAATAAACTGCACCGCAGCAACCAACACTGCGCTACCTCCATTCGCAAGGGCGTAGGTACACACCCGACGAGCGACCTCTCGCGCATATATACATGCACGCGCCCAGAGCGAGAGACACGCCCTTCGATTCGACGTCACGCGCGAGCGTCGCTAAACAATGCCGCGCTATAGCGCTCGCTTATATCTAGCAAAATGAACGGGAAAAATAACGTGAAAATTTCTCCTCGCGAGGCTTCGTCTGTCCCCCGCGTGTGCGTGTACGATGTGTGAGAGCGCGTAAAAATGCATATACTCGAGGGGAAGCTGTCAGAGATGAGGAGCGACATATACGGGCAAAAGGGATGACGAATCGATTGCCTCTCGGCGCGGCTGGTGCGCGCGCGTCACCGAGCGGCACTCGCGACTCTCTCCCCACCCCCGGCTGTGTACGAGCGATTCGCAAGTCCCGTGTTTGCATAGATAGGGCGAGGTATTGCGTTACACGATAATCTTGCGTTATTCTGGGGGTTTTTGCGTGGGTGGAAAAAAAATTTGTTTTTTGTCGATCTTCTCGCGTTTGTGTGTATATAGATGGATTGACTGCGATTAAGGCGTTGCTGTCTTTGTACACGCGCGGATCATCACTCGAAGATTTTTCTCAGTTCTTTGCAGTTGCGTTGCTCTGTACTGGAATGTTTCTGGGTAGTTTTTTATTTGTTGGAGGGAGAGATGTTTATATTGATAGAAGAAGGCTGAGAGAGGACGGAAGTGATCGCAACGCAGCAAGAATTAATCACATATGCATTTAATGTATTTCGTAATAATTTTTTCTGATTAAACATAATTGTGTGTTAACCGACTGGTCTTTATTCCTTTTCCAGATCTTTCGATTCTTTTCCACTTTTGTACGCGTGGTTTGCAGCTCCTGTTCTATTTCGATAATTTTAATAAAAATATTGTTTATCTTAAATAAAAACAATTTTTTTTTGTTAACTTATTTGTTCTATTTATGTGAAGTTATCATTTTAAAATAGTTTTTTTTTATATACTATCAATTAAGTACGAATAAAGTTTATCAAATTTAAAACACTATAAATGCATTCGAGTTCACCGCAAACATAATTCATACTTACACATTAGATCAAATTTTTCAAATCAACAATTAAAAACCATCTCAACAAGCACTCGCAATCAAAAATTATCACCGCACAATTCAGCCGTCGCAAAAAGCCCGCCTCCCAAAAGAAACCAGTCTCAAAACTTTTTTCATCAGCCTAAAAATCTTTCATACCCCGGCAGCTCCTTAATAAGCCCCGCAAAGACCCGTAAAAAAAGCAAGCCAGCCACGCTCCTCTATAATCTACGTAACGGAGCGCGAGCCTGCAAAAAGGGAGCCGGGAAACGCGCGCTCGTTTGTTATCCGCTGCGCAATCACTGACGCCCGCGCTCGAGAATAAAAAATGGCTAGCAACAAGTGGTCTCGCTCTTCGCGCGCGCGCAAGCGCGTTTATACGTGCGAGATCGATCAAAAGGCGCGCGAGCACGCGACGATCGGTGATAAGCGACGAGGCGCTGAATGCGAATATTATATTTATCATATTGTCACGGGGGTGCCGAGGATTTGCTCGTTTTCTGGGGTGGGTTTTTGATTTATGGACTGCTTCCGCTCGGCTCGGGGATGCGCTGGTACGTTCTTTTTTGTGGATTGGTTTTTAAACTTGAGAGGTTTTTAGAGCTTTGGGTAGGTTTTGTGATAGAAGCATTCGTTGGATTTATCTACTACAATTATTAGTTAATTGGCTAATTTGTTTTAAAAAATAATTAAGTTTTTCAATGAAAAATTAAGGTTGAATGAATTGTCTTACACGTTGTAAATATCTGTGTCTTATATTATTATGATTTTGGTGTAATTTTAAATTTCTAAATTTTGATAGAGCATTGTTCTATATTTTTAACTTTTATTTCGGTTTTTAAATATTTTTCAAAATAAAATGAAAATCAATTTACCATTTCTCACGTAATTATAAAACCTCTGCATCAATAGATTTGTCGCTATGTATTTGTAACCAACAAAACCCTTTTCAAAGTAAAACAAACCCTTTTTCCGCAATGGATATTCCAAATTCGTTTCCAAAACCTTCGGGAAAAGATGATATTTCAAAACTATCTCATGATCTGATTATTGATTTGAATCCGCGTGATTTCCACGCCCAATCCCAGGTAACCCAATTTTTTCTTCTTTTCTTTTTTCGCAGCGAACTCAGAACAATACAAACAGCTCTCGTGTGTTTCGAAACTCGATGCGATCGAGTTTCGCTTTGTTTTTAGCTCGAGCTCTAATTGAAAAACTTTGAGGGGGCCGGTCTGAATTGCGCTAAAAAAAAAGAAAAAAAAATACGCTGTGACAAAAAGGGCTTGAAAAATCGCTTGGCGCAAGCCGATAATTCGGTATTGCCGATGAGATGAGGTATATCGTTGGATTAAACGTAAGCGACGTGATCGTGCTAAAGGGCAGGCGTGATATTTTCCGGAAAATGGTCCTTTTATTGGAATTCTAATAATAATTGTCAAGCTTATTATTATATATGGTCTTTTCAAAGTCTTTTGAAATAATAGAAAAAGAATTTAAGGTCAAAGACGAGATGAGTTTGTGGTGCTTTATTTTATAAAATGGAAAGCTTTCAATACTCAGATTAGATACAAATATACAAGAACCTTTCTTTCTTTTAGAAATTTTCTCGTATGACCAAAATTATCTTACCATACAATAATAAAACTATACTAAGAAACTTTCATTTACCGAACAAAATTTTCTTCATACAGCCAATCATACTTTGTTTAACCTTAAAATTCTTATCAAATGAAGCCTTTTCACCCTACAAATTCAAAAGTGAAACCTTTCGATCGAGCAGCTTCAAAAGTGAAGCCTCTCCCCAACCCATACGAATTTCATTTACCACCGTCCCTAAAACAACTTTCTTTCATCTTCTCCTCAATAGACCTCGTTCCCTCTCGCGCTAAGCCAGCGCACAACAAACTCTCCATTCGCCAGTCTACGAAACCCGCGATTTACAGAATCGCGCGCAAGCTCGTAGCTATTCCCAAGCTCTCTAATTAAAGACCGCGGAGTCACTTACTTTCCTCGCGAGCGGCACGCGCGTCACTCGAAATTCTTTCTCTAAGTGAGCGCGCGCGCGGCACTGCACAAAGGGTCGCGCCGCTCAGAGAGATTCCCTTTCAGCGGCTGCACGACTAACTCGATTGTCCGCCTCCACCCCCACTTAGATGCATGGTGCGCGAGCGGATTTTCATCCCGTGTGGTGTACGGAGCCGCGAATTATCCGTGGCACGCGGAAGGGCGTTTTAGGAAACGCGAACTGGTAGCAGTCGAGTGCAGGGAGCTGACTGGCGGTGCTTTTCTGTTTTTTTCTTTTATGGGAATATTTGAAATGGTAGTGTTAATGGGGATCTTTTGTATTGAATTACGGGGCTGCCGATTTAGAATATGAAGATATAATAATTTGGTTCTACGTTTTTTCTGCATGGTTTTGGCTATAATGTATCGTAAAAGTATCGTAATATTTTTTCAATCACTGTATTGTACATTTGCATTGCGTGGTTACTTTTATAAAATTTCGTATGAATGACTATTGATTGAAATGCACGTCAGATTTTGTGGTTACATTATATCTTAATGAAAACAAAGAAAGAACATTAATATTGATATCAGATTATTACGAAAACTATTCTCTTATGCTTCTAAATTAATTAATAAATTAATGTGTACTCGAGATATAAAACGATACTATCGGCAAACACAAGAGAAAGTTCGTTGATTAGCTCTACATTTTCCACTTATTCATTAATAGATATAGTATATTCGCGAACAGCACTAACTTGTAAGGCTACATCGATTTTTATTAATCTATAAAAGTCCGTTAATCACTCACTGTTGCATCTCACCCAGTTGTCTATTCAATTTCGTCCACGCCCGTCTTTATTAGCAAAACTGATTCAATAACCGTCCGGCGCATCCTAACAATCCAGGCCTGCATATTTTTAAAAGACTCTTCGCGCGTATATACTGCCCTGACCGCAGACATCGATTATAAGCTCGTAATATAATTCCTTTGTCATCGAATTCTCATCGAAGAATACGAATCGGCATCAGAGCTAGCACCACGCTGAATATCTCCCTTTCGACCCTTATACATCGCGAGAGAAAATTCCGCGCGTGATTATACCGACGGCGATTCGAGTGCAGCGCAGGAATTTCGAGTAATAAACCGACGGTGGTTGCTCTGCACCTGCAGCTGCTGCCACTCCATCCATCTATGCGCATTCTATCGATAATGTATTCGCGAGCATACTCCAGGAAACGGGAATGCAGCGCCGCACCCAGTTATTGAAGACTAACGCGCGGGATGCTTTTTTTCTTTTTTCTCTCTCTTTTTTTTTTTAGATTTTGTGATGAGGTCGGGCTAATTGTTTGTCGTTTGGTTCACCCGACTTTTATGTAGATTGTGCTGTTGTTGATGGATTTGACTTGTGGGTTTTGTAGTGGAGCGTTCGCCGATGGCTGGTTAGTTGATATAGTTTTTTGATTGACGTTAGTAGCATTGATTTTCGTCTTAAGAATGATAATTTGATGTCGAGATGATTTTTAATACGTTATTTTGTAGGTATGAAACTGTAAGTGCATCTGGTGCACTAATAGTTAGATATTTTCTTAATTATTCTAAACTTATTCAAAATTTATATTAATATTTAATTTTTAAAATCAATGGTTTGAACATTACAGAATTCGACAATTTTAGTGATAATAAAAAGATATTACTGTATTTATAATTACTTTTTAAAGATTTATTACGCTAATGCAATCATATCATTGAAAAAACAATATCTGTTTCATCATTATTTCACAAGTCTTCTGCCCACTCAGAAGGATATAGCATTGTAAACGTAACTAAACCACACATAATGCCATCCCTAACCTAAAATTTTCACGGTAAAGCACACATGTTCACTTGTAATTGCCAAACTTTTACACTGCGATATCCTTGTGCCAGCTCGTTATTATATACTTGCGTACAACTTGAGATAAAAGTCAAAATTGCCAAATAAATTGAAAAAAAAAGATAGCAAATAAACTAAAAATTTCCATAGAGGCAGGTGATAGAGGTCGTGCCATGCTGACTGTGTAACGTTTCTGTTGTTGCAGAGCTGAAAAATTGGCGGATATCACAGATATTTGAGAGACAGAGTAGCACGGACGAGAGGAGACGGTGTTCGTTGTGCGGTAAGGTCGTAACCAATGTGCGCAATCACTATTACGTGCACTTCCCCGGGAAGTACGCCTGTCCGCTCTGCCCGGCCGTGTACACGCGCAGCGACACGCTGCTCACTCACACGCGCACGAAGCACGCGAATGTCCAGTAAAACAAAAAAAAAATATTCTCTAAATTGGCCATCTCCGTGGGGGTCGCCGAAAACGCCGTAGCTGCCATCTTGTTTGTCGCCCGAGCGCGCGTAAAATGGCGACCGCCGCGCGGTGCTTTTTTTCATCGGCTCGAGTGTGACAGGAGAGATTTGCTGGTCGTCACGCCCACGCTACCAATGAAGATTGTGTCAATTGTGAATCGAAGGATTGTTGTTTATGTATATTTATTTTTTTTTCCAAGGGATGTGACATTGCATGAATTTGTTTGATAGTTTTTATTTCTCATTTTTTGATTTACATGTTAAAAGTTTATCTTTTTGTGAGACTACTACTCTTTTACTTGTTTATGAAAAATTTTATTTAATTTTTCTGCAGTGATAGTTTAACAGGGTAACTTGACGAATTATCAATGCTTCACATCTCTTTTTTATTTTTTTCTGTTATGTTATTTTGTATAATATGATTATGTTATGCTTAAGGTAACGATACTTATTATTTTAATTAATGATTTTCTAAATTAGTGTATAAATTACTGTCAGTGCAGCATTGTAAGATAGTGACATGTTATATAGATTATTATAGGATTTTGCTATGTTCACACAAATTAATAAGTAGATAACAATGATCTCATTTAAATAATAATGTAAAATGTGATTGTAAAAAATTAAAAGAAGAAATAATTTTCTGTCGTATGATACTGCACTGATACATACTATTAATATTATTATCCTATTTTTTCATTATTATTATTTTTTCCTAAAATTGTAGATTATGTAAATTTGTGACGACTAGCAAAATTTCTTAACGTTCCTGAGAAAAAATTTTTATTGTAAAGTTTAAGAGAAGCTTATATACACTTAATGCAAAATTCACGCGTTAATGTAATGAAAGTAGTTGACCGCGTCGGGTCTCACTTGTTAAAATCTACAAAACTTCGGACACCGTCTACTTCGCTCATTTTTTGTATATAATTGTTTAATGTGTTCATTAATGAAACTATAAAGTGAATATATATATATATATATATATATATATATTGATACTTTACAGTTAACAGAGTAATTTGTTTAGGCCAGGGAGTACAAAGTGTGTGTAAAGTGAATTTACATGTTGCCAACACCTTTTATCTATGGTTGAAATCATCGTACAGTCAAATGTTTCGTAGCAATCACACAAGTAGGATATTCAAAAATATTATTTCGCTTTGAAAAGAAATCGTTAATTTTTGTACAAATACTTGTAATTTAGGTTAATATATCGATTTTAAACACGATTAACACTTACTAATTTTCATGTATAAGAACTTGATTTGCCAGTAATTCGCAATCATTCCACATTAACTATAATGTGTTACTAAAAACGATAATACTTCATTACGAAATTCCTTCTTTTTCGTAAAAATCACAAAATATGCGTGTATAAAGCAGCAAGTGTACTTCATTTTTTAAAATTGTGATTGAGTGAACGCATAATGTCGTACGTTTCTCGTCCAAAAAAAAAAAGAAAAACGTCAATGACAACACAGCACCACGTACATACACGATATAAAGTAAATAACGGGAAAACTCACGCGCGCGCCTTGTTACTATACATAACAAACATGCCAAAGAATGTCGTTCTTTCGGTCGACGTGATCTCGCGGGTGCGCGCGCGCCATATCGCATTCTCGTTATGCGCTCGCTAAACTTTTGTCCGCGCGCAGGTGCGAGAGACCGCACGCGCGGGGACCTCAGGCGCGTAAAAAGTAAAAACAAAAAAATAAAAAATAAACGGAATATAATATTGATCTACGGGAATACGTGAGTTGAATGCTGGATATTGTTCTCTTGTCTTTTCCCTAGATGGCGCTCGTCCGTAGCTCCCCGCGTTTTGTCAGTGCTGTATTTATACGCAGATCATGCCAAAAGTTTTTGCCTTTCTTTTCTCATCCTCTTTTCCTCGGACATTTCGCTTTTTCGATTAATGTAAATTCAATTCAATCAGTACAGAAAAACTATTCAACGTAAAAAAACTCGTA
>JAPYZA010002327.1:0-19199 GCA_030522685.1 Eupelmus azureus | reverse complement strand
CTAATATAATGCAATACATGTTTTTATTTCTTTTAAAAAATACTCATAAAAAAATATCTTACGTTAAAGACACTATCAAGTGAAAAAAGTGCACTCGTTAATTTTCAATTAAAAATCAAGTGTTTTTACACTGTGCGTGTGCCTTATCCTGTATTTAACTTTTACACCTATCATCTTAAATCCACCGAAAAATATAAAAAAAGTTAACAAAACACCGCTCAAACCTGCATCTCATTACACTCCGAAGCACCTCCACGCTCATCCCATCAAAAATCTACTTCCGCACATCTATACCTTTGGACTCTTCGAATCCCGATAAAAATCGCAAAATCCTTCACCTCGAAATCACGTCTATTTTCAGCCTCCCCCTCCTCTCTTCGCGAACTTTGCACCTCAACTCCATTAGATAGACCAGACTCTATTACCCACGCTCCAAAAAAGAACCAACGAGTCATCAGAGCGCGCGCTGCGCGAAAGATACGGGTAACACACACATATATATATATATATATACCTACCTATAAGCCAGTGGGGTCGTCGAGATCACTCGATAAAAGCAGAGAGCGCGCACGTGTGTATAGCAGCACGTAAACGTCCAGACTCTATACTCTCACGCTCCTCGCGCTCAGTCATTCAGTGAGCGAGCAGCCGCGGACTTTGGCGCTTCTGTGTGCTCCGTGTCTCTGACGCCGCGAGCCTCTACAGTTTATATACGTGTGTATATAAGTGCGATTTACTGTGTGCAGTGTGTATATACCTATATATACGGATTAGAACGCAGCTGACGTCCTGCGAGAGCGGCTGGTTCTTTTTTTACTCGGTTTTTTTCCTCACGTGAGTAAGAGTGTTGTATTTTGTATTTACGTTTGATGCAGTTACTTTAGAGTTGTTTTGAAGTTGTGTTTTTCTTAAACGTTGTAAGATAGATGGGCGCGACGTTTTTAAGTGTCGCGAAACCGTTACGCCCGGCGATTCCTTTTCGGAGTCTTGGGAAATTATGTGTATCTGTTAGGTATCAACTGTGGCGCAATTTGCGAGGGAGTTTAATTGATGACGGAGCGCTGCGTATTTATATATCTTACGCTTGTGACTTAATTAACAGTCGACAATGGATTTCGATAGATATATAGATATATATCAAGCGCTCACGTGCGGCTTGTTGTGATGCGGGTCCCGGTGGGCGGTGGTAAAGGTTAGGTTTCTATACCGGCCCTTTCGTATTTTTGCGTTTTGCTGCGGCTACGTGCCCAATTCGTTTTAAGCCGGTAGAAGATGCGCTTGATGAAAGTTTAATAAAACTAATTTTTTCTTTATTGATATTTTTGGTTTATTTTAAAAGCGAGCTTTTTGAGATAAGAAATATTTGTAGTGATGGATTTTATAAAGAGTTCGTTGTTCATGGTCTTTTTGTCGAGGAAGCGAACCATTAAATATCGTTTGCTAATACTTACGTCACTCAGTTAACACTCCAACCGGCCTGACACTTGTAGTTTACTTTCTGAGATTTCTCTCGCTGTTTTTTTTTTTTTTTTTTTGTCTGGCTTCTGCAATCTTTGCTTGTTTTTTTTTCGAAATTTCTTCAATGTGTTTTATTTTTAGCTTTTTGCATTTTTGTGAAGTATTATATACAGAAAAAGAGAGAAAATGATTGTGCGTTGTATTTTGAAAACGTGACGCGTGAACGATTGGATGTTAAAAGCGCAGAAAATAGTAATAATTTACCACTAAAAAATGCATCGTTACATGCATTTTTAAACTACGTTGGCATAAAGTGAATTTTCAATCACGTTTTGAATTTTCAAGTGGCATCAATATTCAAGTGAACTCAATAGTGAAATGAATAAACGATTGAAAAAAATCGCCTAAATTTCAATAAAAAGTGAAAATATTGCGTTATCCATTACCTACACAAAAAATTAAAAAAATAAGGCATACGCAATTCTTCAAAAATTAACCCACTAATAATCAATTCACAAAAACCATCCCATCATGCCGATCCCAATAATCAAGATCGACTAAAGCTCACCTTAAAAGCGCGCTCCCCGTCACGATCTCGAAATTCACTTTCACCTGGCGCGCATCGCGCGAAAAAAGCGGCGTGCCCGGTATCACAAGTAAACTCGTTCTCCCGTCCCTGTCTCGCAACTTTCATCGGAAGAGCGGGGAGAAAGGCGCATACGTGTGTTACTGATTACCCAGGGCTCACTAAACTATCCGGCTCTTTGCGCGTGTTCAGTTCCGCGAGTTGGCCGCGCGATAAGCCACGCATATAGTCGCAACTCGCAAGTGCGAGACGCAGCTGATTCACTTCCGAGGAGTATGTGGTCTCTTCACGAGTGGACGGAGTCGGCGTTGAAAGACCAAACGAGGTTCGATTCTTTTCTTTTCTCCAGTCGGTATTAACAATAGTAGTTTACAGTTGACTATCGGAACAGAGGAGATGTTGCGCTCCCGCAAAGGGTGAAAGTTCGCGCTATCAGAAGTGAAATTACATGCCTGAGCGCAACCAGCCAGATGAGGATCTGTTTTATATATAGATCCGTGGTTTAATGAGATGACTTTTTGGCCCGTCTATATACCCGCACGCGTCCGGAAGCAAGCGAGTACTTCGCCTTAGAAATAGCAGCTATTATGCGCGAATTTAGACTCGGGGGAAGGGAGAGAGGTGACGTAAGGTGGCGTGATGTCACGAGTTTTTATTATTTTTTTATTTTTATACTTTTTTATGGGTCGGGCTCGAGGTGATCGTGAGATTTTTTTTCTTCTGCGTTAGGCAAGGATCGATCGACTACAAATTTAAAGAACGCAGCTTTGTTGCTTGGCGATTATTGAGAACACGCGGCGCATTCATTATTCATTAGAGTTTAAAGAGTTACTTTGTCGGTTATGAGGCGTATTTCTATTTGCGTTAGTTGGAGGAATTCATGGAAATGTGGTTATAGTTGTCCTTACGTGGCGCCTGGGAAACGAGTACAATTTAGCAATTCAATTGTGTGTTTAATGTGACTTGTTATTAATGTTGGTTTTACTCTAGATTTCTTGGTAAGGTGTGTCATTGTTAAATAATTAAATTAGAATAGTTTGTGTTTCTTGGTTTGCTTGTTTTTAAAAATTTAGATGGCATAATTAAAAATGTAACTTGTGCAATTAGAAGTGTATGTTTGTATTATGTCCACGTAACTCTTGTTTATCAAGACTCTTTTACTCTTCTATATTTATGTGTGTGGAGTATCTGATAAAAATCGGAAGATAAAAATGTGTTAATGCCATTTAAATTCTCTCCCAATGACGATAAATCGATAAATAAACTGATGAATGCCGATAACAAAGAATTCCGACATATTCTAAATAATTTAAAAAAAAAAATTTTCTCGAAGTTTAAGCTTAACTGTCATCAACAAGCTCAAGTATCCTAATCACACGCAAAAACTATATACAGCCCCACAATCAATCAATACAACAATAACTCATCCACTCCAAACTCCTTATCATCCCAAGCAATCCCAAAACAATAAAAAACAATTTTTTCCACCGCTACTTAAAATCTAACCCCACCTGCGATCTCAAATCTCATCTCTCTCCATCGCGCGATCAGCAGCCGCGGACAACAAAAACGCAGTTCGAAAGCAGAGAAATGTATTGTTCGAAGCGATCGCATTATCAGCTGGCCGAGCACGTGAACCGCCTCTTCTTACACTTCCGACGCGCCTACCGGATTAATCGCGCGGTTAAACCGGTATATTCCCTTGCAACGGATCGATATCGCCGAGCGCGTGGCTGTGTAAACGCATGCGGTGTGCTTGTGCGGTGAACACGACTCGCAGAATGTTTCGAGATCTTTTTTTTTTTGGAGAAAGGCAATATTATTAAATTGTGACACGCGAGTGACGATTGAGTGGCTTTGTTCCAAGGCGAACGCTCGCGCGTGGTATAGATTGACGGGGTCGGTGTGCTCTTGATTACTCCGTGTTTTTGAAGATCGGCATGACCTTAAATGAATCTTATCGTCAATGTTTTTCTTACACAGTCTTACAGGTGATAACGGCAAATCTAACACCCACATTCTTGCCACATCCGTCATGCCACGTTTTTTGCATCATCCGCCAAATAGCCAAGCTCACCGTGTCTTTTATCAATTCAGAAGCATGACAAATCTGATTAAGAAAGCAGAGCGCATCGCTGTTTTCTTTATCTCGTTACGCGATTATCTCACCTCTCTCTCTCGTCTCCGCGCGACTGCTAAGGTCGATGCACATCATTGGACTTGAACGTTTGCATGCGCGCACGTCGTGCGTGTATATATGATTGCACGGACTTTCGAATCGGCTGACTCAGTGTCTGTACAGAGTTGCACTTTTTCCTAGACTTGTTTATGCGCATCGACTGTACAGATATATAATCCGATTTCGATTTCTCGTGAGATGGAATTCCCCGGTGAGATTGGCAAGCGTAAGCAGAAACGTTGCCTTTTTCTTGTTTTATATAAGCAACTAATTAACGCTTCCTTTACGCGCGTGTTGAAAAACCACTTTCCAGCTCTCCGCGGTAATTATAAACACCACTAAAAAAAAGCCAGCTCTTTCTCCCGAAACCTCATTAATGCAGAAATCGATGCTCCTATATGCACACACGCCCGAGCGTCTCGCAACCTCAAAAGCCAGCATTTTCAAGCGTACAATGTCTCGTACGAGCGGCTCTCCAAACGAGGCTATAAAGAAAACTATTTACATAATACAATCTTTAGGACACTGCTTCGAGCATTGCACGTGTATGTATAAGCTTCTGGTTATCGATCGACGAGCGGGCAGCATGCACACGTCTAGGCATATGCATTAGCGAGCCGGCTAACCGATTAAACAGTCATCCTTCATGGATATCAGATAGCCGGATTCGAGAGCTTTGCGCGTCTTCGTGCTAAGCGCGACTAGCCGGGCTTTTCGTACAAACAGAATTACTTGGAGATCGTGGCTTTAACGAGCCTGACGAGCGGATGTGCTTAAGGTAAAACGCGAGTGAAAAAATTGCGGGTGTTTGGTTTCTTTGCTTATTTCTGTTCACACGCGATTTGTTTTTTTTTTTTTTAGCGGAAGGAGATAAGTGATTTTTGGAATTTTGGAGAGTGGGTGGGTCATGCTTTCACTTGTGTGGAAGTGTAAGCATGTGGTATGAGTGATTTTTCACTCATTTTACACGATTTTCAATTATTTTAGATTTAAAGAGTGAGGGCTGCTGTTTTAGCCATACTTTGTGACAGTAAATATTGGTTGTATTTTGATTTTTAGGTCGAGCGTGATTTTTTGTAACCATTATCCCGTTCAAAACGGTATTACGAGCAAAGAGTTTTTGAAGCTTAAAGATTTAGCGTCCTGTCGAGATCGCGGCTAAAATCTTTATTTTTGCATAAACCGTTAAACTATAAAGAATGAATACACATGATGTATGTATACATACAGAAAAATGCGTTTAGTGGAACATAGCGGAATGTACACTAAAAGTTAAACGAAATCGGTTAATATTTATGTGCATTCTATTTTCAGGAGCAGGTCAGACTCTTTAAGATGCTAAGTAAATCTTTTAAATAAGGACATTTTTTTACTCCTACTTAATTCTAAAATATAATTTTTTATCAATTTTTTTTCTATCAATAAATAATTTTAAATCAAAGAAAAATTCTTATTAACTAATTAAATAAAACAAAAAATGTAAATGAAAATAATAAAAAAAGCTGGTATCTTTTTTAAATGAATCATACATTTTTAGTATTTATTTCATAAGGCTAATGTAATTATTTGTCTTTCGTTAAAAATAAACTCTTCCTTTATTCTCTAATTTACACAAAATTGAAACAAAAATCAATAAGCTGAATACAATGGCTTATTTACATGATACATATTTTAAAGCCTGTATTGCTTCGCTCATCAAACGATTCCAGCTGATTTATGCTCCCTATATAATATGGAATCTTCCAAATTACAGTGCCAATCATAGAGCAACACTGTAATAATCACGAAAAGTCTTACATCGTAACGCACGCGTTAAAATATAGGAATAAATTGGCTGGATGACCGCATAATTTCGGATGAGCGGCGCGTGTCTGGATTTTCTGCAGATGCAAGCAAGGTTAACGATTCATCGCAATCGTTGCGTGTTGTAACTGTAATCTTTTATTATGTCAGGAGCACGCGCTTAAGGTGGGAAAGACAATGTGTTGATTTACTGTTTTAACGACGCTCGCTGTTCCATTTTCTGCGTTTGCGAATCTGTTTAAAAAATTAAGTAAATCAGCATTCCCTTTTTAGATTTGCAGCGTAATCGTGAATGCATAAGCAAAGTAGGTTGAGTAAATAAGTGTTCATTATAAGAAAGTTTGTGATGAATCACGAAATTTGATGATTTTTTCAGTTTTAATAGAATAGATTGCCTTTGAGCTTTATACTGTAGTTGATGCTTTTCTTTAAACAAAGTTTGTCTATCACTTAATTAAAGCTGGTATCATGAATTTATGAATAATAAGTTGAGTGGTAATTGGATAACGTCATGTATAGTCATAATCTCAGTTAAATTAGTTCAATTAACTATTTTGTTCTTTGATATACGAAATTTTAAGTGGTTTATTAAGTTTTATTGAAATATGACTGGCGAAAAGCAGTTATGATTAATGTATCTATTGATACCAGAATTGAGTCATTAAAAACCTTTTATCTGACTCGATTAGATTTATTAAAATAAGAATAATACGTTATTACTGTTACAATTATTATTAATAAAAGCAATATTTATTTACTAATAAATAAATGTAAAATAATTTGACGGCTTATTTCTTTTTTATTTTATTTACTAACTTGTAATAAATGAATTTAAAAAATGCCTCCTTAATTGATAATAAACTAAAATGTTTATCAATTACAAACACAGTTAAAAAGAAATTCTGAAAAAAAAATTCCAGCAATATTACAAATAAAAACACTCGTTTTTAAATACATCACATATTAAATACAAAAGTAAAAAATACATGATTACTAAATCATTTTCTAAAAATACAGAACATGTACAGTTTTTCAATTTATTGCATTCAATTTTGTACAAATCTTTTATTTCCGAGCAATACAAAGAATATATTTAGATTTTTAAATTACAATAAGTAAGACAAAAAATATGTAAAGAAAGGCATAGAGGTTTAAATTTGCACAATACATACGTATTTTTTACATGTTATTAAACATTCTACACAAAACAGAAAATTTTCAATCCCCATTCAGCCGCGCCACAGAAACAAAACTAGGAGCTTCACCCTAATAACTCTGCAAAACGCGTTCGATGTCTCTCCTCGCAGAACTTTGACCCGCGGTAATAAATCTTTAATTTCACATTACTGGCGCACGAGTGGCTTGTTCATCCTTATCGTGGCTCGCAATTGATTATACTCCAAGCTGCGTATCGATTTTTCTGGGAGCTCTCCACGCGATCTAAACCTCGCGTTGTTTTGCCCCTCCTCGGGCTACACGCGCGTCATCAGGAACATTTAATTAGCGCATCGCGTAGTAACCCTACTTTTACTTTCCGCGCGCGCTAATGTCGACTCGCTTTATATGAGCCAAGTTTTAAATAAGCTTGGTTATTTTAATTTTTTATTAACGGGATTTGCTAAGAGGTTGAGCAGCTAGGTTTTATATGGAATTATGGGGCTCGATTGTTGTGTGGGGATGTGCATACTTTTTTAATGTTATTGTGCGTGTTGTTGGTATAAGTGAACGCTTTTGAGATGTGGATGTGTTTGATCTGATTTTAACGATGTTGGCTTGCATGCTACCAAGTTATTTACAGAATGGGAATGTGTGTAATGATGGATCGATTTTAATTTTTATTATTACTCAAAGCTATTAAAATTTTATGGGTTTTATTGATTTTCTTGCTCGTTTTTTCAAGTAACTATAATGGTTCATATAAAAATTAAAAAGGTGTGTATAAATAGAAAATATCAAATCACTGTTTATATAGTCGATTTTAATTATTGCTGAGATAAATCAAATACCGATAAATTATAATAAATTAAATACTTCATTAGTATAATAAAGTCTATTTATTTAAAGAAAATACAATGACCGTACTTTCCTGTATACTAAAACTTATGTATTTTTTCAAGCCTTCCAATATACCCGATTGCACTTTGACAACTGACAAGATAATAGCATATTTTAGCATATTTATTTGTTCAGTCAAACACTCAGGCAAGGATTTTCTAGTACTTGATTTTCTATTGCGCAAGTTTTCCCGTACAAGCTCTAATAATTCTGTTAAAATTTGACAAAATGATGGGATTAACGCTGATATTTATCTTTAAGTATGTAAAGTTTTAATCGCTTTCTTATATTGTTCAGTTATTATCATTTATTCAGCTGCATCTGCCTTCACATTGTTAAACAATAAATAAATGATTTTATTAATTAATTAGTAGCAGATGATGTAAAAGAACTTTTTATCATTTTCAAAACTCTCTTACACGAATTGATAATACATATTCACAATTTAAAAATTATATAAGTCGCTAAATAAAAACTTCGTATCACGGCTTATTAAAGTTTATCGATTTTTTGTGATTCTAGCATTATTTTCCGTATCCTTCATTTTCTCATTATACCCCTACAAAAAAAAACCTCGCTGAGCACGCTGGCTTGCGGTACGTTAATTAAGGAACTATAGTTAACTTAATGTCGCTTTGGAAATAATACTCCAACAAACGCCAAACTGATTGTTATTCGCTACAGCTATAGGCAAAACCATTCCCCACAACTACATAAGTATTGTAACCAATTCTTTTGTTCTAAAAAAATACACGTTTCCAGAAATTCATTAGCAAACTACTGCAAACATATCAAGCTTTAAAATTAAGCGTCGACACTTTCAATTAAATTAATCGCACTTCAGGCCAATAGCCACTTATCGATCTTTTAATTGTTTCAGAATGCTCGGCATGTCTTGTAGCAGCATCGTCGTTGCGCTCTTCCTTCTCTCCGTGGTGATATGTGCGGTGAGCGAGGTCGCCAGGTATCACACGAAGCACATGGTCTTCGTTATAATCAGCGCGATATCGGCCACCTGGCCGATTCCTCTGATGTTCTTCAGGATAAGGGATTGGAGGAATGCGCTGTGAGTCAATATATTTTTTCGCTACAGATGTTAAGAAATTTTTTTTTTGTAAATAAATAGTCTAATCTAAATTAACGTAAATTTAATGTAAAGCAAATAATGCAATAACTGTTTTTAAAATAGCTTACAAAAATTGTTTGTCTTTACAAAAATCGCTTGTATGATAAAAAGTGAGTATGGGTCCACCTTATAGTGTTATTCAACAGCAGCTTATAGAATACTTAGGGAAAATATTTTTTAAAATCAACTTCGAAGTAAGCAAACGACGTAGAACTGCGCAAAATTGACGCAAAATATTTGTCAGTTCAATGGTTTCGTAATGTACTACAAAATTTTAACTCGTGTAACTATTGAATTTTGTCCACTCCTTTCATTTTCCATACATATGCATTTTCTTTAGAATAAAGATAATGAGATTCAAACTGAATTTTAAGCAGTACAAATGTATTCCAGTTTGCAATGAATGCTCTCTATATAATGAACACTAATTTGAATTTTTCTCGGCTTTGAATTTTGAAGTATTAAAGAACACTAATAACATCTATTATAGGATACCGGCATGGGGTGCACGAATGGCGGCGAAACTGATCGGTATTAATTATATCCTCCGAGGGAAGGAGAATATAGTTAAAGATACCGGGGCAGTCGTACTGATCAATCATCAGAGCAATCTCGACCTCTGCGGTGAGTACATTGGCTCTATTGCGCTTAACAAATGCGCACTGAAACTTATCGACATTCGGTATTATGTTGAAGCAATCCTGATACCTCGGTTTATTCGGAATTGATTGGGATAACTATAGTTTTTAAATTTAAATGTGTAGCGTAAATTGTTTAATTAATTGTATTTATTTTATTTTAAATATAATTTTAAACCTCATTTTGAAAACTGACTATGCTAAGACAAAAAAAAGAAAAAAATATTTATTGACACGCTTGATACTTATGAAAACCCGTCCTCTTTAATTAATAATGGAACACATAACGACGCCGATCACAGTTTCGCAGATGACGGATGCCCGTGAATGAACGGCGAATCGCGTAAAAAGTAGCTAAGCAAGTATATTCCATAATCGCCACGTTAATACATGCATTATCGTGTGTGCTTATAGTGCTGGCTGAACTTTGGCCGACGCTCGAAAGGTGCACCGTCATCTCCAAGAAGCAAGTCCTCTACTTTGGAACGTTCGGCCTTGCGAGCTGGCTCTGGGGCACGATTTTCATCGATCGAGTAAAGAAGGAGGAATCGAAGAATACGGTCAATTCGACGGCTGAAATTATTAAGAACCGAAAGGTGAGTTACATAGTTCTTCCTGTTTCGTTGAAATATTGGTTTGCGGGAAAAAACTGTTATTTCTTTTTACGTGTATATCACTTTTTACAATGGAAAATTGATGTCAATAGAGTTTGAAATTATTCTGCGATTATATTAATAAAATAAGATAAAAACTAAGCGTTTTTATTATTTATAACTCATACATTTATTTGCATTTCAATAGGCAAAAGTACTGATATATCCTGAAGGAAAAAGGCACACCGGCTCAAGTTTATTACCATTTAAGAAAGGTGGTTTCCACGTGGCAATTGACTCGCAAACGCCTATTCAGCCGGTAGTCGTCTCGAGATATTACTTTATCAACGACAAATTGAAAAAATTTGATTCGGGTAAGTCGAAAAATTGCATGTGATTTAGTCACTTAAAGCGCTTATTTTAGAGAGAAGCCAAGAGAGACTCCTTAATATTAGCTATTTCGATCGTCACTAATGCGCAAATGCACTTACGTAAAGTATTTTGTAATTGATGCATACAATTGCATATGGCTTATTTTTTTTAATTATTCGTCTTATTTCTATTTCGTGCAAATTTATTATTTAGAATTTAATTTTATAATAATTTAACATGTAAACTATGTGCAGCTTGAAATACATTTAGATGAAGTCAATTTGATGTGATACATTCAAATACACTTTGATAAAGGAAATTTAAGCACATCCAAACACAGTATATCGATAATCAATAAGTAATTAAAATACACAAATATATTGCTACCATCAAATGCAATATTATAGTTATCGTCTCATATATTTATTTGACACATTTACATCTGTCTTACAGAGATTTTGATTTATTTACGAATGTAAAATTAATCACTTATCATTTTAGGTACAAGCTTTATTACGATACTGCCGCCAATATCGACTAAGGGAATGACCAAAGAAGATATGCCGAAACTGATTGAGCAGACGTATGAAACGATGAACAAGGTTTACAAAGAGTCAACACAGGAAGCACTCGCGAATCACATGGAAAGCCTCAAGTTAGATTAAAATGAAGCGAATTTTTACAAATGGAACAAACCTGCTTTAAGCTCATGTTCGATGAAACTCTGAGTACATTAATATTCTATCTTTTTTGCGTACATTTTTAATCAAACTTTTTGGATTGGTATAGTACCACCAAATTTTTTTTCGGTTTCAATCGAACAATATATATTGAACGAAACAAGAATAATGCATGCGTGAATAAAAATGTGAATATAACCACGTCAGTTAGTCAAGCTAAAAGTGCAAGTAATTCACGAACAAAGATAAAAAATATGAACATGCGCGAGCAGAAACGGATGCTTCTGCGAGTAAAATATTTAATACCATTTTGAAACAAAGTTTCTTTTTCTTAGATGATAATTTTTTGATGTTGTTTTACTATTCCTTAAAATTTATATTATTTTGATGAAAGAAAAAACCTGTAAGTATTTTAATGAAGCTGTTTTATTTTCATTTATTAATTCGGAAATAATTACTTATTGTAATTATTATTTTTAGAAGATTACAATTAAATAAACTTCATCGAAATACTTACGAACGCGAGTAATTTGATAATTAATTATGATAATGAAATAATTTACGTTTGACGTTCGAAGTGAAAAACATTAGATGTTGGAAAATGCACGCCTTAGAGTAGTATAGCATACATTATCTCAAGATTGTGATATTAAGGACAGGTATTAATATTTCATCTCTTTTCATTCTTTATCCAATTAATTTAACCTCTTGCGGGTAAAGCTAAAATTACCGAGTATGCTTGAATTTTTGTTAAGTACAAGTATATTTTTAGCTTATTCTTACTCAAGAGGTAACTGATGAAATTGACACTGAAGGTTAGGTATGATTTTTAATCTCCTAATTTTGATAATTATAGAATAAATAAAAGATCGTTCCTATATCGTGTAAAGAATCAAAGTATGTTAAAATATTTTTAATTTTAATATTGATACATTTAAAAGTTTTTAAAAGATCATTAATACTTTAAAATTCTTCGTTCATTTTATATTTTTACGAAAAATTGCCTTTATAAATGAATCAAAAAGTGCCATGCTCAAACAGTAAATTAAATTTTAATAGATAAAGTCATTGTCCAGTACTAAATTCTTTAAAATAAATTTTCATATTTATGATTGAACATCTTCCACTTAATAATATAAGATTTTATAAATGTTTATGAAACACTTTTTCACGATTTAAATGAATCAAGTTGAACAAAAATTATATTATTAACTGAATTCATATGTAATAATAACTTCTGAATCCGTAAAAAATTAAATATTCTGTATATTTTTTATAAACGGGAATCTTCCAAGTGTCCTTTTTCACTATTAGTTAGTTATTAAGTAAAACTATTTTTAAGATTCTAATTGTAAATTAAAAAATTGGAGCATAAATATACACAAGCTTTTATGTGATTTTCTACAATACAATGTATATTATATATTCATCTTTTAGCTTTTAAAATCGTTTATATCATCCTAATGTAAATAAGCATATAATAGTGAATTTCGTTTTAGCTATAATATAAAAAAAAACTGTTTTAACAAAATCAACAAATATTTATAAAACATTAAAAATAGTTTATCGTTTTATATGTTTTTAGAAGAATGTATTTATTTGAAGGGTATAAGTTGTAAAATATAAATATTTAAATAAAAGATATATTTTCAAATGAATTTCAACTGGTTTAATTACGAAAATAAATAGAGTTTTTTTGGTTTTATTATAACAATTATTAAAACACAATTTTTTGTTAATTTATATACGTAATTGAATAACTTCATATTGTAATACATCCGCTCAATGACCACTTAATTATTGAAACTGTTAGTGTTATGATCCCTCCTCGGGATCTCCTACTGACACAATTTTTTGCCGCCTGCAGTGATCGAACGTGAAACAAGGGCACAAAAGTGAATCGCAACTTCCTGAATGTTTACAATATAAAGAGGGATTTGCATGTTATAAAAGACACTGTAAATCATTTTAATATATTGAAATTATTTTAGCCATTTTAACATTGTGTAGATTCTGATTATTAAAAATTTCTACGTTAAAATAACTTTATTTATTTTTAAATTATCTATTTTTTAATAATTTATTCATTATTCTACTTATCTTCTTATCTGTTTTTGGATGTTTGTAAAATCCAAGGTCACTGAAAATTTAATATGTATAGCATTAGATTTGAGTCTTTTTTATTTTTGAATTGTTCATTTCTTCGTTCGCCAAACTTATTGGCAATATTAGAATTTAGCCTTTATTCCGTTTAATTTTTCTATTTCATAAGTAATGTTCTGTTTAACTTTTTTTTTCTAATAAATTGTAATTAATAACATAAGAAAACTTTTTATACATTTTTCTATTCCTTATTTTGATTATAACAGCTAAACTTTATAAAATTAAGGTAATTCGAATTTGCACAATATTTACACTGTTGTTAATTTATTTATTTTTCTTAATATTTTTAATATCTAGATAATTATTTACAAAATATGTTTTCAAAATATTGTGTTAACTTTTTACACTAAATTAGTGAAAAACAGGTTGATTATAAGGCTTCAGAATAGAATATTAGGAAAAGAGTAAATAAAATGTACAAACAATTTTTTTTTCACGCTTTTTTATTACAGATGTTTCATTACGTTAACATAACAAAGTCCTATACTTTCAAGGTACATGATGATCGTTTACAATGATGTCTATCTGTGAGATCTTTAAAGGATCGTTTTACGCAGTGTTCAAGCTCCTGCGCGAAGCCCCTATTATAGATAATTATATAAACAAGGATATAGAGAAGAAAACATATATGTATAATAATATAAGAAAAATCATTCGAGTCTTCCAGACTCGATGTCATACGACGTTCCTCTACCGTAATTGTTATCACCCGTAAAATTTGCCTCCTCGTCTTCTTGTCTCCTTTGATTTTTTTTTTATTTTGTACAAGCTTCGACACATTACGTTCTTCCTACGCTGGAGCCTCGGGCATCCTACGGACATCGAGAATTTTGCTTTATGCGCGAGCGCTACATCGATTTCTAAATTCTGATCTTGTTTAATCAGCGAAAGAATATAACGGTACGAAAGTTTCGATCCCGAGGCTCCGATGTGTATTGCAAATAATACAATTAATAGTATTATTACAGTACAGTATGATAATAATATCAGCACTAATGAATTAAAGATCGCCACGTAGTCGTCGCTGGTCTACGGAAAACTTGAACAATCCTTTTAATCGCAAAGTTCACTATAATGATATAATATAATCGGAGGATCGGCGCGTGAGACGCGCGAGAAAACTATTTAGAGGATATAGTTGAAAAAATATTTTCGTTATAGTTTATACATCGCCGCAAGCGCTTGTACACACGTTGATTAAATTTAAAGCGATCACAAAAGGTGGCGTGCTTTCTTCATTTAATTTAGGTGTAATTTGTAGTTTTTAATCCTGCGCGAGCGAGAAACTTGACGAGCCTCAATCGTGAATGCTAATACTTTAAAGTTGCTAAGGGTCTGTGCACTCGCGATTGGTTGCACTATTTCAATGGACATTGTTTTAATTAATCATTTATCTATTAATTTATGAAGGTTTCAAATAATTACTTAAAGTAATTACTATTTATTTTTGCCAATACAATCGACAAATGATATGTAAATTTACCTATTTTTATTTCACATAATTTCACATTAATTAAATTAATCAAGTTTTATTTAATTAATGTGAAACATAACTACAACATTATAATAAAAGTTCTTCGACGAACTTGCCCTAATGTATAAAATTAAAATTAAAAATGATATGTAATGTTCAATTGATAGTTTTTTTTATAAACAAAACGAATTTATAGAGACGATCTAACTTTTTTAAACTAGTTAATAAAAGGAAATAATTACAATGTACATTCGAATAGAGCATAAAACGACTCATTATTTCTCGCTGTACGCATTTTAATCAGCTTCGTACTGTATACAACTTTATACGCATGCTCGAGGCTGTCAAAATCTATAGCGCAAACGTCTGCAAACTCCTTGTCGATATCGAGGGAAATGAAAACTGGGAAACCTTGTTTATATTAGGATATCCATTATTTTTCAAATTAGATTTTTATAAAAGAGTTCGAAAAAGAAGTAAATCCTTAGTTTGAATTTTCTTTTTTTACATATATACTTTTAAGAATTTGATTATGGGATAAAATATGTGCAAGTTTGACGTTAAACAGAATCTAGTAAATTCAAATCCCGCGTAAATTTATACTATAATATTTCAAATAATAAATTCGTTACTAAATTTAGGTATTTATTATATTAAGAATAAAGTTTATAATAAATGCATGTGAAAAAAATCCAATTTCGAAAATTATGGATAGCCTAATGTATATAGTACATGTACACGTATATATAGCGTAGAAGCATAGAAGCGTATGAACGATCACGATTTTTCTCATCTATGAGTATACAAAGAAGAAGCATGTAGCTCAAGTTTTTCGGAGTAAAATTGCACTGAGAAACAATCAGCATAATTGTTTTATCATCTTTGCGAAGCGAATTTTCAAAGCTATTGATATGGAACGATTTGTATCTTTCATTAACATTTCTACACGCGGATGTACAAATAGCATTTCACTTCGAAAAACTCAGATTTATGAGATAATGAGCTACAAAAAGAAAAATCATGATCGCGTTCTTTTAATGACTTTCATGAACAAACACACAACACGCAAACAAGAATCAAATCGGGAAATTTACATAGGCTCTGAAGAAGAGGTAGATAAGGCAACGTCGATAGCGTATATCCTTTTCGATAAGAATGCTCTTATTCAGCGAGAGCACGAGTCCCTTATTATTTTTTTTTATTTTTTAATTTTTCTATATTTCCCTTCTATTTATTTCATTGCTTTTCGTCTATAATGCGCGAAAGAGAATTTTTTGATCGGCGGTCCCACATTTCCTTTTGCGTTTCACATTATTGAACTATCACAGAAACATTTTTTTGCTGATAATGACATGTTTGTGAACAGGTTGAAAAAGTTCATTCACTCTGCACATGTATGCGCCCATAGTTCATCAGCATCGTCTTCTAATATCACAGAAATTCTTTACTTGAAACAAGAATTATGGTCTTTAAAATTTTCGAAGCGATTCTGCTGACTCAAAGTAGTGACACCATTTTTCGTAAGTCGCAATGAGTTCAAAAAAAGACACTGATTGCAGCAAACAATACGCAGTCCAAAAACTTTTGAGACCAATAGTTTACGCATTTAATTTCATTAAAAAATTAACGTACAATAAAAATAAGTATTTCCACATTTCAGCGCACGGAAAAACATGGGACGTTCGCCGAAAAATTCGCTTTGCGCGTCTGAGATGACTCGATCGCAACGCTCCAACATTCTGTCATCTCGATCATCTTAAATCGTCATTTCAATCGCTCCGATCGTTTGACGGTCGAAGGTAACGGAAAATAACAATCGTTCTTTAAATTTTTTATCTTTTTTCCATCGTCGATCTTTCTGCAACAAATGATGAATTACAGTAGGTCGATTATCTTGTGACAAACAATACAGGACGTGATCGCACACCGCTAGCCATTTGCTGTATATTTGCATTGGTATGTATAAGAAAACGTTCTTGCGTACAATATATTCGTCTATGAAGAACGCTTTTGATATATCTGTGTCGAGGTTCCAAAAACAGGACGGTTATCATTTACTGGGACACTCGGTAAGCAGTGACGTTGACTATTTACTCGATTATGGCCCTTGTGGATTTCGAGGCGCTGAATTTTCACTTTTCCTTCGTACTTTTCTGTTGTACCGTTAACATCACTGCCATTCCATCTCCCAATTTTCACAAAATAGAGAACTAACTAGTTTTTTTTATATCTGGAGTACTTTGAGAAATAAACTTTTTCATGCGTTACAATTTTTGGGAAAAATTATTTTGCTTCTCCACATCGAAAGTTTCAGTCCAAATTGTAAAAAAAACAACAATTGTATCTTTCGCGATCATCAGAATAATTTGAAAGTTAAAACAAACATTTATTTCTCAAAAGTAACGAGCCTATTTCATTTTATGTTCTCTATACTTTAGCACTTGTTCCACAAATAGCGAGTCGTAGTCAATACACGTAAGATCTCTTTCTCGCAAGCCCGTTGATAAAAAAGACTATTTTCTAGTAGACCGTCGTCTTCTATTATTTTCGAAGGCACTGCTCGAGGGGTTTCACAATGTATAAAGCATCGGGAGAAAGACTTCGAGACGACAAGGAAACGACTCGCGAGCAAGAAACTTCGTACGTTGGAATCAATGAAAAAGTCGATTGTTACTTTGTTTTGATGAAAAATTAAACCATTAAGATTATTAGCATTATTTTTCGTATAAACAATGTTTTAGTTTCAAAGCATTGCTACGTCATTGATCACTTGTGTTTTTAAAATTAAATGAACAATAAAAAAAAATATGATTTGATTGGTACCAAAAGACTTTTTCATTTACCGTAAGGCGACTTCATTACGATTTTGGCAGCCTCGCTTTTATCTGAATGACAAAGTGATGAATCTAGCGGATTCGACTTGACATCCAGTGCCAAATGCCAATGAATTTGGAGTACATGAGTAAAACTGAATTTCATCTGAAATCTATGGAACCTTACAATATTTTTGTTTATTTTTTTTTTACGAATGGCAAATAAAAGAATTGACTTCGTTGGGAAAAATACTTTAATACACCTTAAAGACACGTTGATTGTTTACTTTTTCATCACAAACTGCAGTGATAAAAAAGATTTTTATGTAGAAAAATAAGCCTAATTAACAAGCGTTTATGTAAATCAATCGTCTATTTAATTTACTAAATTACAATTCAATCAATTTTTCTTTTTTTCTTCTTAGTGATAAGCAGCACAATAAATAAGTATTTATATAAAATATATATACACATTCGATTCAATGGAGGTTTCAAATCAAACAATCTTTTATTTTAATACTAATTATTTTGCTGTTTAAACTTTACGAGACAAAAAGCGAAATAATTGTTACTTATTAAAATAAATAATTATCAAAATAAGCATAGTTCATTAAACAGAATCAACGGATCAATTAAAATACAATTTGTCGAATATACACATAATTCTACTGTGTGAAAAAGCGAATAAAATATACGCTTTTTAAAAGTTATAGAAATTCGCTTTTTTTAATTAAGTAAAATGTAAATAATTCAACCACCGTACAACCAGTTTGAAATAATACTCAATTTGTGTTTTACTCAAATTTCTTTACCTATTAGTATCATCAGATAGATGAAATTAGTTAGGTGTTGCCATTAGTTTTGGATATTGTAAGTTTATTGAAGCATAAAAAAAAACAAAATAAAATATAGATTAAATTGTTGAAAAAATTCTGTTTACTTGTGATTTTTCGATAAGTATTTAATAACCAATAAAAATAATAAAAAAATATAATGCAAAATTACTCTTTTGTTTCTACTATTTAAGAGACTACAATTCAATTTCAACGTGATCAACAATCACCGTGGTGAAAGCCTTCAAATAAAATTACAATACTTAATTACCTTTAATTAACTTGTGTTAATTAACTTTTTAGAAATCAATAATCTAAAATAAATACATCCCGATAAAATGTTATCTCTTTAATAAAAAATAAAAATAAAAAATAAATTTATAAAAATGTTTTCTGCAAAAAAATTTATCAAACTTGCAGGTTGGA
>JAPYZA010002326.1:0-22656 GCA_030522685.1 Eupelmus azureus | reverse complement strand
GTTTAGTTATAAGACTCTATGTACCAGCCTATGTACAGGTAACTACGTTTACCTCTTATAGGATTTACTTTGTAAATGTTTGGTTCAATAAAATTATTAATTATTAAAAAGTTTTTCTTATTAAATATAAAATCAATAAGATCGTATTTACATAATTTGATTTGTATCTATTTTTTGTAACAATATATAAAAGAATATTAAACGGTAGGAAGCAAAGAAGACAATCAGTTCTAAATGAGTTTCCTTATTGGCGGATGTAGAGAAATCAGGAATCTAGAATAATCAAACGGCCGTGCTCTCGTAAAATAATCGAAACGTGAAAAAAGCAACCGCAGACTCAAATAAACGCTGAAGAGCTATTACTTATAGCAACGATCCGCTGAATATAATAGAAGCAAACATCACAGTCGTTCATGCCTAAAAATGTGAAAAGAAAAGCGGAGCAGTCTAGAAAAAGGTACGAATGAAGCGGAGAGTCAGAAAACGACGACCGCAGAGTAGCGCCCGAACTACCGTAATCCATAACGAGAGCAAAAAAAGGCAAGGAAGCATAACCCATAGCGAGAGAGAGAATATCATCCGTAGAGCAAAAATAGTCGGAGCAAGAGAAACTGACAAGCCGCAGTACAGACGCAGCAGCAGTGGCAGGAACAGCAGCGGCAGCAGCAGCGGCAGCTATCCCGCCGCAAGGCGAAACTGTAATCAAACGTCAGGAAGCAGCACGTCCGCCATGACGGCGACGTGCGCTTGTAATACGATTGTCGGCCAAGTGGCGTATGTACATATAGGAACCTGCTGCCGACAAGCCCCCAAGAATAAAGCTTGCGCGCAGGTAATCGCCGCGGCGAGCTGCAGCAGCAGCAGCAGCGACGCGATTGCTCTGCCCCGAAAATAGCGAGCCATGTGGTCAACGTCGCGCTTGGCTTAGTGGCCGCCCCCCTAACCGATAAACATACAGGCTTACTCTTGAAAGAGCGTAAAAAAACAAGCGAAGACGCGCTCGCGCACTTTCACTCACTATCGCGAACGCCTGTCTTTGATCTTTCTTGAGATGGGGGACGCGCTCTCTCGTAGCATGCGAGACGGAAATAGGAGCTTCGCGGAACTTAACAATTAGCGCTAATTATAAAGATGCTGCGCGCGCTCTGCTCGATATTCTCTGCTTTTACTTCTTCGACAGTTTTATTGCGAGTTTGCTTTTTGAAAGAGAGGTCTTATGTAATAAGCTCATATTTGTACTCTTATATATGTTGAATTGTATCATTAGATGTGCGGCTGGGAGACGATTCTTACATGTATATTTACACAACGTATTTGAATTAATAAGACTTTTTGAATTAATAATAAAGCAAGTCGCGCGCTGTTCACTTAACGTATCTATTCCATCCAGAAAGCTCAGCCGAGTTCATTCCTACCAATTAAAAGCCCTCGTAATTAGACTTACGAAGCAAACAAACTTCACTTCTCACTTCGCTCTCAGGACTCGCCTTAGAAGCAGTACTCGCGGGAAGTTGCTCCTGAAATCGAAAATCGACTTTCGGGAAGCTGGAACGCAAGCTCTTTCCTCCACTTCTCGAAGTACTCACTCCCATTGCCGTAAAGTCGTCCTCGCGCTCGCTCGGCTCTATCTCCTCCGCCTTCATAACTCGACTTCGCTACTTCCGCTAGCTGCAGTTTCGCGCGGGCGCGGGGAGGCGCGGCCAAGTCCCTTGCAACAACATCGCGAATGTTAAACTCGAGAGTGGTTTTCGTATTCCGCGAGAGCACCTACACGCAGACATAGCGGCTCGAGAGCGCGCGCGCCAGGTGCTACACACACGCGCGCGCGCGCGCAGTGATACGGACCGGAAGGTACTTTAATGCCCCGGGAGCCATTCGGTGCGCTGGCGAGAGAGAGAGGGAGGTAGTAGGAGTCTGTAAGTTAGCCACGTACAATTACCATACATCTCCGCTCCAGTAACTCTCCGCTCTTGCGCGCGCGCAGAGTGTAGCACAGTTACAGCGTTTGGACGTCGGGGGTGCCTGTTATGGATGGATATCCCGAGCTGCTCCCCGCATCGCGCGCGCGCGCGCTGTCTCTCGTTTTCAGGCGAAGGCTGCTCTCGCGCTCCTCTCCGGGTTAACGCCGTGTGTCAATCTCGGAGAGCGAGATGCTGCCGCCACCCACCCGCGCCCGAGCCTGGACCTACTGTTACCTACTCGCTTTTACGTTCCAGCGACCCTCCCCCCCTGCTCCTGTCATCTGAAGATTACCTTCTGGCCTCTTCTGCAGTAACTATCCTTGACTCTGTCTGCGGGAGTGCATTCATCCTGTACTTTCTGCTGCTGTTGCAAAATATATGGACTCGACGAGAAGTTAGTTATTTAACCTGAAACTATGCAGATGCCTTTTCAATTTTTTTTCTAAAATATCTTCTATTTATTTACAAGGTGTTTGTTTCTACATCAAACTGTTACATATACCGAAAATATACGTAATAATTATACGTATATAATTAGAGTGCAAAATTTGTACATAGAAACCCAATATTCAGAATTGTTAAAATATTTATATTGAATTTTATTCACCGGTTAAATAATAATATTCAGACAATAATTATTTTAAACGTTATATTTGTTCATTAAATTTGGTTTAAAACACAAAACGATAATAGAAATTTAATGATCCCATTAAATTTTATAATAAACTTTGAATTAATCACATAAATCAACATTCCAACTTTAGTCAGTCCTATCACACAAAAGAATTAATCAAGGATTAAAAAAAATTAATTGCACAAGTGTTGCGCGGGAGAGAAAAGAGAGGGCGAATCAGCGTTTTATACGAGGTTGTAAATGCCACTGGAGCCGTGGAATCTGTCACCCTGACGGCTTTGCGGTTTTTTTCTCGCTCGAAACGAGGGAGCCTCAGCCGTAGACGGTAGAGTGAGATTTAAAACAATTACAAGGATCTCGAGAAGATGAGGAGAGGGGCCGAGCTAATCTTGAGGGCGGTTTAATTAAAAGTGGTGCCAACTGACGGGTGGCCATCGATCAACACTCCCGCAACAAGCCAACTTTCGCCCGACATCTCGCAAGATGACGTGCGCACGCTACACTCCAGAGACATAATTGTCTCGTTTAATAAATCTGGATTGCATGATCGATCTGATGAATTTTTCTATCTACTATTTCCACATTTTTCTAATTATATTTATAGAATTTAAGTTTTCTTTTTTACTTAGTTTCAGAATTATGATAATAAATTTAAAGGACAATTACGAAATCAGTTTCTAATATTACAGACCTGCAACACAACGTCATAATTTCATATTTATTAGTTGATAAAAATTATCCAAGTAAGCACTAAACCTGAATGTTATTTAAATAAACAATAAAAGTAGCGTTTTAACACTAAACATGTTACACAACGTGACGAAAATGGAAGAAGAACAATGCAATTAAACCACCATTTAAAATACAGTCAACCAGCCAGTCAATCATTCCCCAGCCAACGTCTCAAGATCGATCGCCTCGAATCAAGCTCGCGTCCCACGTGCTTGAGCAAGAAAATTCGAAAGACGGCCGGCAGATGGACGGAGCCGCGCGCGCGTGCCTTGGAATGCGAAATATGCGCTTAGCGAGGCACGCGCCGAATCGCGTCTTTCGGCATTCCAGTTGCGCCCGGCATGCGTCGGGAATGTCCACCAGGTGACGTGCGAAGCGCAGTCGGCGTGTCACACTATAAGCTGGACGCGTTGCTTTGCTCCTGTCTCTCGACCCCTCGACTGGTCGCGTCTTGAACGACTCGAAGACTGATCGCGCCTGTCTTCGTCTTGGGACGTGAAGGAATCGGGGGTATTCGCTCTTGAGAGTGGACCAGCGCGCTGATCTGTCAAATTGCTTTTTCAGATTTCGGGTTTTTAGCTTACGCTTCTCGAGGATTGTTCAATCAAGTATAACAAATAGTTTCAGTTTGTTGTTGATAGTTTTCTGTTATTTACAAATATAATAAAGTTTACATATGTTTTTTCATTTTTATAAAAACACCTATTTTGTTGTTGAAAGATTATAATTGTTCAGCAGAATGCTTTTAAAATAGTTTTTGCTTTAAAATTAATTATTTTGAATGAAAAACGCGAAAGTAATGAAGAAGATGGAAGTCGAACTGAATTTCTCTCTCTACGCTCGATTTGATTTAGCACAAGAGGGAAATAAAACGAAGAAGCAGAAGAAGAAAAAGAAGAAGCCAGCAGCGACGGCGGCTCTTCCACCCACACGAGATGATAAGCAAAAGCTCTCTGCAATCCTCTCAAAGCTTTTTCAAATTGCGAAGGTCGAATCTTTCGAATCGCGCGTAACCTTTGATCCCCGCGCGAGCAGCGCGCCAGAGCGCGCAGGGAGAGCAAAAGTCCAAGTGAACTCGGCCAGGAAGCGGGGGGAAACTTCGTTGTTGTTAAAAGCCACTGCTTTACATTTTCTTTTGGCCCGGGCTTTCCCGCCTGTGAAAAGAGAGCTTATCCGCGAAAGGGCAAGTCAACCTGTAACCCCTCCTCGTCCAAACTTCAGCGCGAGAGCGAACGAGCGATAGAGGGAAAAAAGAGCAAATCCACTCGGACTGCGTTATGGAAACGGTGATTCGAAAAGCGGGAGCCAGAGAGAGAGAGAGAGCAAAGGCGCAGCGGCGCAAGTGTAGGGGGGATGAAAAGGATAGCGCTCGTATAGGGGCGCTGCTCGCGTGCAGCGAGGTCATCCCTCGTCTCGTCCGAGAATTTATGCTCGTTGTCCCTACAACCATCCTAACTAGTCCACCCACTTACTTACCCCCCTGGCTCCAAGGATAGGCCGTGGGAGGGGGAGAGGGCGAGGTTAGACCGCGACGGCTACTGCTGCTCTCCCTTAAAATATCACCTCGTGGCCGAGGCACGCGGCTGGCCTTTATCTACTTGTCGACGCGCGACAGTGCAACGTTGGACTTGCTCCGACGTTGCATGCTACTTCTTTTACGCCCTTTACGAGGAGCCGAGGGGGAAGAGGGGCAAGTTTTAAAGCCACGCAAGATAGGCCAGGGGTCAAGCGGATAGAACACGTGTTTGCATTTTGATTCCTGCGGCTCGTAATTCTTTATTTGGATTTATAGGGGCTGGTTGGGTTCTACAGTCTGTGAGAAGTTTGTGCTGCTTTCAAATGATTTTTACGAATAGATTATGGACTTGAAGACGATGGAATAAGTTTGTGCAGATAAAAATTTACAAGTTATCGAATAGGAAACAAAATTTATATTTTGAATTTCAAAGAATTTTTTGAAAATAAATGCTTTTTAATTTTAATGAAATGTTTTATAAATTTACACTTTAATAAAAAGCAAGATACACAAAATATTATATATATAAAATTGCTTTTGATTTTGTTTACTTCAAACATCGATTTCATTTATTTACTTTGTTTTTTTTTGTTAGCAAAAATTGTAACTTGGGACAGTAAAATAAATACGTTGGCAGTGAAGCTCCTGAAATCAGAATGGGAAGAACAGTGGCTCGAAAGGAAAGAATATAGCGGTACGGGCGCGTTCCGCTCGGCTCTTCCTCCTTCGCTCCCCTTCTTTCTCTCGCCTGGCGTCGGCCGTCGGCCGTCGGCCTCCTCTATAGCCCATGTAAAGCGAGAATTTACATAACCTTCCAACAGTTTTATCGCCTCGCTCTCGTAAGGCGAGTAGCTACTAGCCAGGAGAGCGTCGACGAGTGTAGGCTCTTCGCGCGTACTATCCCGGCCGTGATCTTCTGGCCAGTTCCGTCGGCTCCTCCGCAAGCGAGTTTATCCTCGAGATCCGCGTGTGGGAGTGTTCACCGAGATACGCGCGCGCACGCTGCGCTCAGGAAGTAACGCGCGCGCCCAGCTCTCACTCGCTCTCCGGCTCTTTCTCCGAGATTTATGGTTATCCGAAAGAAGAGAGAAAAAATACAGTAGAGACTCAGCCGAGGCTTGATTCCATTTAAGTTTTTGTGCGTGCGTATAGCCGCGCTCTCGCCCCCGCTCGCGCGAGCAAAGCACCTTTTGCGGAGATGCTGCGGGCTCCGGCTAGTTTAGATTTGTGGACGCGTGTACTGGCTTATCGGGGGGAGCGTTTAGAGCAGCCTTTCCGATATCACCCTTTTTGGTATTGCTTTCAGCGAGATTCGAGAAACTTTGGCCGATATCTCACTCGCTTGTTTGTTCTTATTTTGTTTGTTCTACTTTCGTTATATGCGATATCGTGACAGAGTAACACTAAATGGCCTTTATGATGAAAATTCACCGTTTATTCACCTATACTAGAAAGTAATCCGTGTTATTTAACGCCAAGACATCGTCAATGAAAACCAGGCTTTATTGCCAAGGCAAAGTGTCGGGATGCTTCATAATTTCTATTGCCCGCACATTTCTACCTCGCGTATAAATATTAATTACGCGCTCCTAATAGTCAGCAAAGTATCCGCCGAATAGCCATCATTTATCAGCGGTTAATTATCCCTCTTGTTTCTCTCTAACGTTCAACACACGTGCACATACATAGGTGCATGTAAAAAGTCGAGACGACGACGAAAAAGGAAAGAAGAAAAAGACGAGTGTTGGCCGCGCATCCATCTCCCTATTATCGAGGCTATAGGTGCGCTGCTGGCTTGGCTCCCTTTCCGCGCTGCTCTCCTTAACGGGCCGCCGTTATACGCACCCCTCGGGTTTAACGAACCGCAAATGCGTTGTTTTAACGACGTCGTTAATATTTAACCAAATATCCGCCGTGCGCTGCCCTGGCGGCTGGGCTCGCTCTCTCGCGCCGCGCGACCTCTGATGTGCGGTCGGGGCCAGCGCAAGCAACTGCCGGACAAGATTGAATTAGGAACATGATATTTTGCTGGTGAATCTTGGCCGCCTATATAGTTCCCGGATTAATACAAAGTATAATGAGGCACGTATGAAGGGGAAATTTTGTTTTGCGCGCTCTGCACCTGCCCCGAGCGTATGTGCGCTGCTTTATGTGAGAGTTTGCTTCTATGCTCGGCGCTCGATAATTATTCTAATTTTTCTGGTCTTTGACTGAGTACTATTTGTAATTATTACTGAAATGAAGAATATTGGAGAGAGGATTTTGTGAAGAGTTTCAAAGGGGGTGCAAAGTTATACGATGGATTTGTTAGAATCTTGATGAAAATAAATGATTATGATACTGTTTGCTACATGTACGCATGAGTTGAAGTTAAATAACAAAATCTCCTTTAATATCAGGTTTTAGCATATTAGAAATGTTTAAATCAGATTTTATTTAAGTATCTCAAGTCATAGTAATCAAAAGATTACTTTTAAAATTTCGAAAAAAATGTTTCTTTGAAGCTCTCAATCTTTATTTTTTATGAAATTGTCACCAGCACAGATTCAAAGTTTTATCATTGATCCTATAGAGTATAAAAAATTAGGTTTAAATAAACGTACTTAAAGCTGAAAAGCCATAAGTGTATATAGCTTATCAGAGATCAATTCAATCAAGTCTGAATGAACATCGAGCCCTTGATGGCGCACTTTTCGAAGAACTAACTTCAGGATATATGTACAAGGGTCTTCGTCGCGCAGTCCTCGCGCGTCCAGCCAAAAGCCACTTGGCCATGCGCGAAAGAAAGCGCGGCTCAAGGAAAGAGGCTCTCAGGCTCCTTAATTGCATCTATTTATGCCCCTTTGCTTCCGCTCGCGCGCCGAGGAGAGGAAAGTACGTGACATGTTTATGAAGAGAAGCGGCCAGCGCCACTAATGCCCGATGCCCTCAATCAACCTTTCTCTCTCTCTCTTTCTCTCTTTCTCTCCCTTTCGTCCCGCACGATCATCCCCCCTCCTACTTTCGGCCGTTTTTCTTCTCTCTATGTGCTCCCGAGTTTGGCCCCTTCGTCGCTCTCAAGAGCGTATTGATCTTTTGGGGGGTGCGCTTTGATCTACCCGAAGGCTCTCTCTTTCTCTATCTTTTTTCCACCCTCATTCCTTTTCGCTCACGCACACCTACACATAACGTACACGCGAATAATGGACAGAAGTGCGTAAAGCTTCGTGTGTTTGTGCGGCTCCGACACCTAAGTTCATCGTCCAAATTTTTTCTCCTCTCTCGCTCGGACCTCCACGATATATACGTACTACGCCAGTAATTAGAAAAATGAGTTAGCGCTCTTTCTCTCTCGAGGCGTGCTAGTTAAGGGACTTTTTCTAGGATTTGTGGACGCTGTGTCGTGACGGGAAACGTAGTGGGCAGTAAGAAAGAAAAGTTGCTCTCGCCGCTGAGTCGCTTTCTCGTTCGTCGACTAGAGTCTTTTCGTTTAATGATTAATTTCGTCGTTATTCATGGCTCCGTGGGAATTTCGTCTTATGCCCGCAATTTACAAGGACATGTGAATAATATACATTTATGGCTTGGTTATAGATCTTCAGGAAGCTGTAAATTACTGATCGACTGCTCTTTAATGTGAAATAATAATACTACTCAATATGAAATTATGAGATTACATGTAAATATTAGCGTTTTTCGATTCGATAGAATCAAGATAAATAAAATATATTAACTGTATCATATGTACGAGTATATATGTCATACAGAATTATACAAAAATAGCTACGAGTAAAATTATTTAAAAATGAGATGAACGACTATTGAGAAAAAAAGAAGAATAATATAAATTTTTCTTTTAATAGACATAAAAGTATATGATCCCAATGATGAAAAACAATTAATAATATACCATACAATTATTTTGTCTTAAAAATGGATATTAAGAGTAATAAAAAATTACAAATAAAATAAATAACACATGAAACTTTCTACAGTAAAAATCTAAAAAAGAACGTTAATAAACGAATATACTTTGAGCTGTAAAAATAAGAATAATTTTTTTTGCAGACCGCGGAAAGAAAGAAAAATTGAAAAACCAACAATATATGGAAAATGAACTAAAGCCTGCATTGAAGTACACGGCGAACGTTATGTAAGGGTAAACAAAGCCTGGAGATACAGAGGAGATCGAAGAATAGTATAGGTGGCTAATTGGAAGCCTCGGGCAGTAGAGTAAACGATCGTTTTTCCAGCTGAAAAATAGCGATTCAAAGTAATTTAGCTCGGCGCTCGCGCTTGTTCGGCCTCTATAGATCACGCGCACGCGGAGAGTTGCTTCGGTGTGAGAATATTTAGGGAGGTAATAGCCGATATATATTTTGCTGGAGAGCAAGCGAGCCATGGAGAGGTAGAGTAAGAGAGAGCGAGACAGTGGCCTCGTAAATTCCTTTTCAGATGTCCCTGTCTTTTATGTTTTGCGAGAGAATGAGAGAGAGAGAGAGAGAGAAAGAGAGACCGCTTTAATTTCTATCTACGAGTTTCGTGTTTCTAATTAAATTTACTTTTCTCCCGCGCTTCCAATATAGCGGCAATGTTTGAAATTACTTTAATTATTTCTTATTGAGCTATTGGAAAAATACAGGCTCATCATACTTTAAAAAAATTGTATTCATATTTACTAAGTAAAAATTATTATTTATTAGATATGTAAAAATAGATTTATTTAAAGACTTTTGTAAAATTATTATTTAATTCCTTTATAAGATCAAATTATGTATAATTTAGTTTTACTTATCAGCAGACTACACTAAAAGAAAAAAATTAGATTTTTATCAGATCATTAAACGCTTAAAAGATAACGATAGTCAAACATTCGGTGTCTTCAATTAAACCCTGTCCTTAGATTTCCTTGTTAGACTGGTAATTCTACTCTGCTAAGACGAAGACATGGCCTGCGGGGCTGTGATGACTTCCCGTTTGTAGTAACTAAATGCATTTGACAACGGAAGCTCGCGTCTCCCCCTTTTAGCTTATTTTGGCCTTGAGCGATTTCTCTCTAAAACAGTGGGATGTCGTCGCGGTGGCTGAGAATTGTTTCGCAAAGGATCATCTTCTAACTTGTGATCTGGATTTCCTGATTATCGTTATAATTAGCTTTCTCATGTCATTCGCATACTCGTTATTGTTTTAAAACACGTAAAGATACACCATCCACCCGAAGATAAGTATAATCAGATAATTATAGTTAGTATTAGTACTTTGCATTTATGTTTACACTTTGCAATTGACATTATTTAGATTCTAGAATAAACACTGAAAAATTCTTTAGTTTTTCTTGTTTTTTTTTCTACTGAAAGAATAGAACATCGAATCCTAAACCAAAAAATATATTCGCCAAATTCTTTTTATAAATTTTTTAAAAAAATGTATGATCCTTTTTATCGTAATAAAATATATCAGTAAGATATTCCAATCACATATGCCCTGGTATTTGCCTTTCGGCTTACTTAGCATTTCCATGAAAACACAATACCTCACGCATGTCCGATAAAAGTAAAAGTTGTGCTAACAGCAGCAGAGGCAGCAGCATCGCACGTGTCAATCTCCGCGTTGTTATAACCTTGTCAACTGACCTCGCTTTACTGGACATCGCGTGCGCTCCGTTGCGAAAGGGTGCGTACGTACGCAGGACGCGTCGAATCCTCATGGGAAAAACTTTTACCAAATAAAAGGAAAACTCAGCGGACAAGCTGAACGTCCAGCGGAATCAACCCTTTCCTTCTGTACATAGCGTTTTCATCGGCCGGCCGTACATGTGTGCGCAGTCGCGTCCGAGGCTTCCCCCTGTAATATTAATTTAATAACGCGGCAGGCTATGCTGGAACAATTGACAGGCAATAACGTGCCTGGCAATCAAGAGGCGCGCACGCCCCAGTAGTTAGAGAAACCCTTTGGCTTCTCTCGCGGTAGTGGCTCTCGAGAATCCGCCGGAAAAAGGCGCGGGAGAGAACGACGGATATATGAGAAAGCGAAAGAGAAAAAGAAGGAAGGATAGCAAGTCAAGCGTCGTTGAGCGAAAGGGGAGAGCTTGGGCGAAAAAGACTGTACAGGGATGTGTGTGTGTATATATAGCGAGGGTATAGAGCCTGCCTGTAAGCGATTCAACCCTTCTGTTAGTGTCACTCGGGAACGAATACTTTACTGCCATATACAATGGGTAGTTGTTCTTGTTGATTTCATCGCACGTCGCTCAGAGCCCACTGGGAATCAAGAAAGGGTCAAACGACCTAAGAATCCCATAGGGCCTGCATTACTCTGCACAAACTTATGGCCCTAACTGCCCTCCTTACTGTCGTGTGCATAGCAATTCCAGACGAAAATAATTAATTAAGTTAGATTGTTTCTTTCTGTTTTTCTTATCCACAATTTAAGTTTAACTTAAGGATTCTCACTGACAGAAATAAGAAAGTATGAGTGATTGTTGCCGTAGATGGTGAAGGTTAAATAAATGTATTATTATTTTTTATGTATATAAAATAATTTTAAGGCACATTATATTTATTAACCATATTAATTAGGATTTCTAAAAAGTTAAAATTTAATAATACAAAATATAAAATAAATTCCTACGTAACGAAATCATTCTAATTACAGATTTATTTTGGTAATTTGTCTGCAAATGGATACTCTGGATGTTTTTCAACTCTGTAAGAATAATTTGATATAAGATATTACGTTATATATGTTTTGACTTAAAAATTGTAAAATTTACGTACCCCCAGGTGAAAAAATCAAACTTCCGATATTTGCCATGTTGATCCAAAGATTTCAATTGATTAACGTCATCATTTGTCAAAGTAAAATCAAAAATGTTGATATTTTCCTTTATTCTATTAGGGTTGGAGCTCTTTGGTATAACAACAACATTTCTTTGTAAATTATATCTCAATAGAACTTGAGCTGGCGATTTAGAATACTTTTCAGCAATTTTTTGAACAAGTGGATGGCTAATAAGTGGTGGTAACTGCACAACTTCACGTTTTCTTCGGAAGTGAATTGTTCCACCAGATCCAAGTGGTGAATAACCTGTTACGACTATGCCCAAATTTTGGCAGAAATCAACAAGTTCTTCTTGTTGAATGTACAGATTATTTTCTATCTGTAAAATTTAGAATGTTATTTTAAAATAATATCAATAAAAAAATGTCTATTATAAAAGAAAAAAAAAAAAATTACCTGCAGATTGGTTGGTTTGATTTCCGCTGCATTCCATATTTTCAATATTTGGGTTTTATTAAAATTACTAAGCCCAATAGACTTTATTTTCCCAGCTTTGACTTGTTCTTCCATTGCCTTTAAAAATGTTATTTGTTTTTTTGTAACTTTAAATATGCTATAGTATAACAATTATAAATTAAAAACATTAACATACTTTCCAAATTGCAACGTGATCTGTTGTCATATCAATCTTAATAGTTCCGTTTTCGTATGTATCAGGTTTATAGTTAGGGGTTCTTAAAAATCCAAATGGATGGTGAATTAAGTACAAATCGACATAATCTAATCCCAAATTATTTAAAGACATTTCTACAAACTTTGAAACGTCAGACGGTCTATTTCCGTACGGAGGTAGCTACACAATTGAAGTTTAATTATTTTTGCTATTAATTAAATGCTTATCAGGAAAAGTAATACATATATTTATTACAAATACCTACTTTTGTAGTGATATATAAATCTTCACGTTTTCCACCTTTTGCAAACCATTTTTTTAGGATTTTACCAATAGTTTTTTCATTACCGTAATAAGTGGCAGTATCAATATATCTATACCCATTTTCAAGCGCAGCCTCTACTGCATTTTCAACTTTACCAAAATCTACCTGTTGGGGATGAATATAATTTTAGGTATTGAACATATAAAGGTAGTACTTGTTTAAAGTATGTTGCTTTTAATGTTTAAACATAAATCATGATAACAGAATAAAATTTTGAGAAAAATTAATTTTTATCTTTAAGAATACTTTTGCAAAATTTTAGATAGATTCAATAGTCAAAATTTTCTAATTTCACACATATGCATGTATAAATATGTATTGTAATGTAAAAAACTACAAATCAATAAAACTTTGAATAAATATGTCATGAAACATCTTCTTGAAAAGAATTAATTTTCCTCAACATTTTGTTTGATTACCATAACTTTTTAATTTTATCAATAATAAACTATGGAGTTGTATGAACAACATACTGTACAGTAAACTAGTACTACTTTAAGAAATAAAATGAAATTTTATTAATATTTCTTACAAAAGCAGTACCGAACCCAATTACAGGTATTTGATTGCCATCTATAAGTTTTATAGATTTATTTGTGATTTCAGACTTAGCAAAATTTATTGCTAAACATGCTAATATGCAATATAAAAACATCATCCTAAAAGATCTATAAAATATTATATAAAAAATTAATAATATATAAATACATTCATTATATCTTATGTAATTTTATAAATAAATAATAATAATAATTTAGCTAGAAATAATGTTGAAACAGAGACTTTATTATTGTTTGTCACGAATGAATAAATAACTAACGTTTTTAGCATCCACGCATTTAGAACTATGTCATAAAAAAAATAGAATTCTTAGTTGAATCAATAGCAATATTAAACTAAAACTAATCAAATTCGTTACCTATTCGAGTTACCAAGTTCTACCTACTTTTTAATTACCTATGTAACAACTATGACCAGTGTCACTTATATGACTCCGGATAATTTTTTTTTTAAAACTTGTATAGCGTTAAATAAGAAGATAAAACACTAATTTTCCATCAGTAAAAAAACTTAATTTGTAGCGATAACGTTTATTACTTAATAATGTAAATATGAATTAAGATACTAACAATAATAATGATCGTTAATAAGTTATTGTACTAAAGCTCTAACAATACTACTACTACACCTAACTAACTCTTACTTGAAATGCTTTCAAACGAACACAGTTTCAAAATTTGGAACATTTAAAAAATTCCATAATACTTATGAGATTTTTATACTTTATGTATAGTATATTTAATTGAGTAAAGATAAGATAAGATAAGATATAGACTTATTGATACAACTGTTATTCAGAATAAATCAAAGAGCACATAACTATTTAAAACTCATTATTATGCAAAACTGTATGGTAAGTAAAAGAGTTAACAACATTATTCATCTTTTGGAATAAAGTGGTGCAGTTTTTAGTTATAATTATATACATTTTGATACAAGAAGTGTTGGAATACTAACCAGAAGAGTGTTACATGTTCGGGTCTCAGATCTTAATAAAACATTGGGATATGTTTTTAGATACTGAAAAATAAACTTAAGTTACGAACGTTTGTATACTATATTCTTATTTAAAGAAGGTCTCCTGGTAAGATACAAATAATTTTAAATAAGTATTTATTCAAGAATAATTGGATACGTAGAATAATTGAACTGCAACGAGAAATAACATTTTCACGAATAAGTAATTATTCATAAGCAATAATATTTATATATAAGGAAAGCACGACATTCAAATGAGTAAAGCATAACTTTTTTTTAATAACTCGAGAGTTGCTAAGAATGCGTGTACAACAGAGGAAAATATGTAAAAAAAAGAATTTTTAAAAGAATTTTTACTTACGCTTTTTCGCAATGATCACTCCAGAATATTCTTTTGCTGATGATACGTCTTCAGGCCATAAAAACTTAACTATTCCTTCAATTAGTGTCTTCGACTATGATGGACCTTTGATAAAGTACTGTTAGTACTTTATCTTTACCTTCTACAAGGTATTGCATTTTTAAGTAAATTGTTATTTGAAATCTGCTTCCTTAATGATATACCTGTGTGGATACCTGTGCGATCCACGTATTGTTTTTCATTGCTACCTTTAAATCATATTGATAGAAAATTATTATTTACTAATAATCATATATAATAACGAATATGTACGAAAAAAATGATAAATCTTATAATAAAAATAATAGTTTATATAAAATCTATACCTAAATTATTATGATGTATATAGATCATTAATGGTCCATATATGCCCATTTCTGTATACCGAATATATATGAACTGTATACAACAGTTCATATATAATTTATACATAATCTATATATAATTTTTCACGTGATATTGACAGAGTACAAGGCAATGGCAAAAAGAAATAAGATATCCAGCTTTGTAGATCTCCTTTACCTAGAATATTCGACCAACAATATCCCAAACTTACAAACATACTAAATCAGATTCCATCTCCAGCAGCGCAATATCAGAGTGCTTCAATTTTAACCACCATGTCAAAAGCTAATTGCCCGTGCCCACTTCTCTGGCCGCGTGCGCAGATATCACTACTCTCCCCTCGTGAAGCCAGCACATCGCGCGCGTCCATAATAGCTCGAACTAGCTTGGAATCTATATACACATCGCATCTTCTCTCTCGAGAGCTGTCAATCTTGCTCGAAACTCAAGTTTGGAGCTACTCCGGATCTTCTCCGCTTGGGCTCAGCTCTTTGTCCCTGCGTGAACATCGAGTTCTCTCGGACGCGTGACGTCAGGAGGCGACGCCCGACAAGAAGTACCAGGCGCGTGCGGCCGCGATAATACCGCGACGGCCCTTTGGCAGCCGCGAGTGAGCGTGCCCAGAAATATCCGGCCGAGCTGCGTCCGCGAAGAGGTGGTAGGAACGGGAGCTCTTGCTACGCTCAATGGAGGAAAGAGGCTCGATAAAAAAGAAACTATGTCACGAATGATTTACGCTTTCGGAGCTAAAATTAAATGCCCTTGCGCGTGCTCGACTCTGAAAAAATCATTGCATAGTGGCGTATTTTTTCATACCTCGGCCGTTGTATTTTAGTTTTACTGCTGGCGCTCTAAGCTTGTCTGGAGCGATACTTGAGACCGCTACAAGTAGCTTTTGTAGAATATACGTATTCTTGCGTAGGTTCAGAATTTTTTTAAAGGCTTTAGTGTCTCAAAAATATATAAAGTAATGCGTTTAGCAAAAGATAGTATTTTTTTTATTTTAATTACTGTAATTAAGTTTAAACAAATATTATTACATTTTTCAGTGTTTTCGCAATATCCCTTGGTAATCACTATATAATTACCTGCTTTTTTTTACAGCCGAATAATTAATTAAAACATACACATATTCAAAAAATTAATGACCCACAAAGCGAAGCAACACATAATTTGTATTTCGAGCACTAAAAAAGTCCATTATTCGGTGGCAAAACATAAATATTTTCTCCTCATCGGCAGGCTCTTCAATGCGTATTATAAAATTATTTTCATCATTTTGCGCACTCTTAGACACCTGTGTGCAGGTGCAAAAATTGGATTCGCTCTGAGCGTTCTTCTCTTAATCTTTTTCTCATTTCTTCTGGCGCGAGCGGCCTCGATACTCCAATTTCTTCGCTCGCGCGTTATCTCACTCTCTTTCTCTCCCTCGCTCACTCAATTTCATTCATTCCTTTAACCACAGCATTTTCATCTCTTCCCCCCTCTTCTTTTGCGTATTTTCTCCTTTTTACAGCCGCATTCCGCGGCGCGCGCGAACTCAGAGCGTACAGAGCCACTCGCCCCCACGTGTAATACGTGTAAAAGGAAGATCGCGCGCGGGCGCGAGGGCCAGTATACTATTTACGTATATCCCTTGGAATCAGTGTGTGCTCTTATATACCTACCGGAGAATCCCTGAGAGAGTCGCGAGCACTACGGCTATCGCGAGAGAGGGTTATACAAGGCTCGCTCTCGCGCAGGTATATAGGAACCGAGGACGATCGCTCCTACAATCCGGTAGGACGTGCCTTGATCCTCTCTCTCTCCCTCTCTCTCTCTCTCTCTCTCTCTCTGCTTCTCTTTCTGTCCAGCGCACCGCGTGTACTATACTTGCAGGATGCTGCTACTTCAATTCCATGAGCTGCACGGATAATACTCCGTTCTCTATCTCTCTCTTGCGCTCAGCACGAGCACATCCCTAGCTTCTTCGAGGAGAGCGAGCGCTGCCGAGCAGAAACGTATATACGAAGCCACCGGGATAATTTGCCCCCGGGAAAATGACAGGGTGCACTCGCCTCTCTCTCTCTCTCTCTCTCGCTCTCTCGCATCCAGCAGCAGGAGTAGTACTGCACGCTCGGGCCTTCCTCTGTGTACAAGGCTCGCGCTGCCGCTAGTCAAGTTAGAGGCATGCGTCGAAGAACTGCGGGGAGGCTGCTGCTTGCGGGAGTCGTATATGTTAGGCAAGGAATAACCGATTACCGCGGGTCACGCGCGCATAATGTCGCCCTCTTGTAAGAAGCCTTCGCCAATCTTTTTTATTTCAAATACAATCTCTAGAGCTGCATTTATTTTCAACTGCTGTTATGCTTTGTTTAAATAATAACGATAGATTCAAATTGAAGTAAATTTTGTTGAAATTTTCTTACATCATGTTGGACACATAATGTAAATCTAGGTATCTCTAATTGGTCTTTTGTACAACAGCAAGTCACTTCAATTATTGTTCTCTTATCTCGTCCTTCAATGCTAGAATCCATCACGTTGATAAGCAATAATTAAGTCATTATGTAACAGTCAAGCAATTTCAAGCTTCAAGCAAAGGTAAAATCCGTTGTCTCTCGAGTGCATTGCGAAAAATAGAATCCAAACACACAGTGTGCTCCGCATCGGAACGGAAGTGCCCGTTTTCACAGGGTCGCGTTTCATGAAACAAAAAGATAAATGGGCCTTATCGTTCGCGATACAGTTTTTCCTTTCAAGCGCCGAACTGAGAGAGAGAGAGAGAGAAATTCGCGCGGCACCCTCGACAGTTTCGTTCGCGCGGCGAACAGTCGAACCATTCGTTACGTGGCTGCGCGAACAAGAGCAATAAACGTGCCAGAGTGCAGTAACGGGTGAATGCTGGAGCCAAATGCCGTCGCTCTCTCAAGCTTCGCTTTATATAGGTCTACTTCGGCACGACCCCCTCGAGACCCGATTTGTCAACTCGTTAGTGGAACTCGTTTCAACCCCCGCGCGCGGCCGCGTTCTTCGTTCTTCGTTTTCGTTCTGCGAGCGAGCGCCTCAGGTCTTTGATGCCGAGTGACCAATAACGAAACTCGAGCTGCGCCAAGACGTACATTGACGAATTGTCGACTCTATGAGCGCGTTGTTGCGATTAATGCCTTTGGACTCTGCGGAGGGTGTCTGTATTTACGTGATGTATTAATTTTCTTCAGAAACAAATTATTTTAGTAAGGAATGCGTAATAATGAAATATAAAAATTATTTCAGTTTTATCTAGTACTCTCTTTTTTTATAATTCAATGAACAAACTGAATAAATTGTTTAACTATAAAACAACTAAATAGTCGGATAAACCATTTTCAAGCTTCTCGATTAGATAATAATATTGAACTGATATTTTATTGATAATTACACAATGACATTTATTTCAGTATTCGATCAGCAAATGGATATTCAGGATGATGTTCAATTCTAAAAATGGAAACATGCATTATTACTTTTGATATCATTATACTCTCTTTAGTATTTCAAAATAGTTTTATATGTAAAATCCTTCTTACCCAAAGAATGATAGAAAATCGAATTTTCGGTATTTTCCCTTCTGATCTAATGCTTTCAATTGATTCATTTCAGTATTTGTTAATTCGAAATCAAAGATATCAATATTTTCTTTTATTCTCTTTGGATTTGTACTTTTTGGTATAACAACAATATTTCTTTGGAAACCATGACGCAACAAAACCTGGGCAGGTGTTTTATTGTGTTTACTGGCAATTTTTAGAACAACTGGATGATTGATTAGTCGTGGTAATTCTACAATATCACGTTTTCTTCGCATGTGAATAGTTCCACCAGATCCAAGAGGACTGAAACCAGTAAAAACGATACCTAGCTGATGACATAATTCAAGTAATTCTTCTTGTTGAATATAGGCATTTGTTTCTACCTGTAAATCAATTGATTGGTTATAATTTATTCAGAATAAATAATAATACAAACTTACTTGAAGATTGCTAGGTTTTATTTCTGCATTTTTCCAGATTTTTAAAATTTGCGTCTTATTGAAATTACTTAAACCAATGGACTTCACTTTACCAGTCTTAACTAGTTTTTCCATTTCCTAATAAAATTATTTTACTTAAAAAAATATAGGCAAACTTCGAAAAATAAAAATAAGATACTCACTTTCCAAACAGCAATATGATCTGTAGAGTAGTCAATAGCAACTGTGCCATTTTTATATTGGAGTATTTCAAAGTCAGGTGTTCTTTGTGCTCCAAAAGGCACATGAATTAAATACATATCGACGTAGTCCAGTGCTAAGTTATTTAAAGACAACTCCAAGGCCTTGGAAACATCAGAAGGCCGAAGTGCATGAATGGGTAACTGTATTCATAAAAATTGCTATGTATTGGATTTCAGATATATTGTGTGCAGTTTTCATGAAAAGTCAGTAATTATCACCCTTGCCCTTATTCGTTTATACTTGCTTGAAAATGTTTATAAAATATTTAATAAAAAATAAATGATTATAAAATTTGATCATATTTACTTTCGTTGTTATGAAAACTTCTTCTCGTTTTCCACCTTTTGCAAACCATTTTTTTAACGTATCTCCGATAGCTTTTTCATCTTTGTAAACGTATGCAGTATCAATATGTCTATAACCGTTTTCAAGTGCAGACGTCACTGCAGCATCTACTTGTTCTGGTGACATCTATAAATGTCACAGTAATCTTTAATATAGATAAAAAGTATGATAGGTTACTCAAGAGGAAAAATTTTACCTTGAAAGTTCCAAATCCAATAACAGGCATGTTGTTACCATCCGAAAGTTTTATTGTTGGTGTTATTTTAAGTCCGTAAGTACAACCAAATATTAAGAATAAATAAATCCAATTCCAACCCGACATTCTAGAATATAATTATCGAATGATAGCAAATATATGTATACAAATGAAATATTTACAATTAATATACAAATACCTGGAATCTTTTAACATCTGTTCTTGTCTACAGAATTTTAAAAATGAAATGTTCCTTATTCTATCGTTTCGATTATATACACTGATGCGAAATAGAAAAGTAGATAAAAATGATAAATTTTAGTTCACGTGCATATTTATACAGTTGGCCGAAGAAGTGTGTTGTAACTTCATAGCCACATGTATCATATTTGTTTACTAGATATCGACAAAAAATAGTTTATCAAGTATACGTACATCGCAATATAATATTTTTCTAAAGTTTTTGTTTAGCCCATATCCTGACAGATTGATTCTCTAAAGTAATGAGAATTCATTCAACTCTTCCATCCGGCCAGTAATTAAGAAAGTAAACTAATTTATTTCAATTAACAATCCACTTGATCTAAACACAGCTAATCAGGCAATACACGCTTGAAAGCTCACTGTTTGTGTTGTCGAGCCTAACAAATCGTTATCAAAAGATCCATCGAACACGAGCTCGTATAATGCAAGCGCACGCCTCGATCGCGTGATCAAAAGTAGAGCGCACTTTAGCCCCCCTCGTGACATTCGCGCGTAGGTCTGCAGTCACGTATCATATACACGTACACACCAGCGCACGCACACAGCCGCGCGCGCGCGCGCGTTCCTGATGGCAGAATACGTTGCATAGTTATATTGCTGGTCGAGGTGGTGTGTGTGTGTGTGTGTGTGTGTGTTGGCGCAAAGTCCGAGGGCTCTTCGTGACGGATGTCGGGCCTGAGCCCATTACGCCGAATAGAGAGCCATTGGTCACTCGGGCGGCGCGCAAGAGCGTACCTCAAATTGACGAATGGTAATGAGTTCGCCTTGTTAAACGACTACTACTAGCGGACCTTTGTGTAAGTGTCTGAGCAACCTGCATTGGAGTACAGAAAGAGAGAGAGAGAGAGAGAGAGAGAAAGCTTCCAGCTGGAATTAAAGCTGCCCATCTATATCTAGCGCCGACTCTTTGGAAAGGTTGGGTGGAGTCGTGAGCGTGCTACCACGAGCCGATAGATTAATATTCGTCCTCGGCTTTAACGGTCTCCTGGCGTTATTACTTTCGGGCTCGCCGATTCTCTACGTGCGCCACTGCGAGTTCTAGGAGCGGTTTTCACAGAGTGAGAATCGATTAGCTCGGCCGACAGAAAACCTTTTTGGCTTTTTTTCTTATATAGAGATGGCCTCTTTGATCTAGGTTGTTCTATGCAATTTATATATTGACGAGAAATGAGATTACAAATTGAGAATTCGTGATAGAAGTAGAATTTTTAAAAGCTCGATGATTGAAATAGTGACAGCAAGAGATGAGGCTATTATTATGCTGAACAAAGGTAGCATTATGTATGAAAAATTGAGAAAGGTTTTAAAATTTTGAAACTTGCTATTATATTTTTAAACCTTTATTTTGATAATAGCTAACACAATTTTTAAGAAACTGTATGAAACTATTGAGCGAATGTCATGTTTTAGAGCTAGTAACATTGTATATTTATAGTTATAGTTTGTAAATTTTCCTTGCTGGACAGCAAACTTTTTTTATAAAAATACAGTAACAATTTTTATACTCGCAAACTTTAACAAATTTACATGTTCCAGCATCTCTAAAAAGTTCCATCCAAAGGCTAAAAAAAAGAAGTTTCAACAAGAAGAAACATAGTTTCCTCCGGGCCATTAGAGCTCAAAAAGTATCCCAGCAACTCATACTTCACACGCATCGGCGAACCGCAAAAATAACTTAGCGCTCCCTCGCTCGCCTATACTACTTTTCCCGCAGAAGTTCCAGAAGCTAAAGTTCCATCCACCGGTGTTACACAGAGCTCATGCCTTTCGGGACTGCTCGCATTCGTTCGCCAAGAGAATATCAATGTCCGTCGCGCTTTGGATTCGCCGCTCGCATGCTTTAAAAGCTCGCGGTGCGCGGGCGGCCGAGCTCCAAGGATATCCCCTTGCGGACCGCAATACCTAACGGACTTTATTCGACATTGTTGAATGGCGTCAGCTGTAAAAATGATAACGGATGACCCGGGAGAGGCAGCCGCCGCCGGCAAGGGCCCACCGGGTAATGAAGTACGGTCGGCACTGGCCAGCCGCCCCTTCGCCGCCTCGTACTCTTCCTCCTTTCGGACTCAAGCGCAGAAAGAGCCCGCGCGATCCCCTCTGGTATAGAGCGAGCGCTGCTTCAAGAATTTACACCCTCACCGCACACTTAGATGCGCGATGCTCTCTGGGCTTTCTTTTACACTTTCGAGACTTACCTTGTTGCAGCCGCCTATGCCATTTCTGCCGAAGCACAAATCCTCTCTGATTCGCTAGCCCCCGGGCCTCAGCGGCGACTTCTGACTGCACTCTAATCGCCTGCTAATGATTACGTCTCGCGTCAGGTGGTACGAATGTGAGCTGTTATTCATGGCCGGTGATTTTTTAGCTTTCTCCCGGTGATTTTTTAGCTTTCTCAACAGTTCTTTGAAGTATCTAGTTTTCTTTGGAATCGATTTTTATGCGATTTGCATGCGCAGTCACATATATCACGCGCAAGATGTATTTACGAATGAAAATTAAGTAGGTTGAAAAAGCTGTGTTATCAATTTATAATGAAATTCGAAACATTTCTGAGTAAAGATTTGATTAGTTAGATCTTTTTATATTTAATTATTGATCTTTTATTACACTTGAAATCTAAACGCGTAATTTACTTTTTTACCCAAGATAATACCAAATTGTTTTAGAATAATTTACGAGTTATGTGGATAGCAAAAAGATATTCATTAAAGTGCTATGAAATTAGGAATCAAT
>JAPYZA010002325.1:0-22111 GCA_030522685.1 Eupelmus azureus | reverse complement strand
CATGAGCGAGGAAGTGATTTCAACCTCTTGTGGCCTTTTCACCCTCGCTTCGCTCGGGTGCAAACGTCCACACGAGGCTGAAATTACTTTCTCGCACTACTATCGAAATGTACTATTAATTAAATAGTAAATATAATATTTCTGCTTGATTTTGTTTGCTGAGATCAACCTAATTTTTTTCTCCAATTTAACATAAGCAAACGACGATAAAGAAAACTAGTTAAAATATTTCTTTATGTATAGGATAGAAAAATAGTTAATAAGAATTTAATGATGTTAAATCCAATTATTGAAACATAGGCTAAAAAGTTTAACACACATTAAAATGGTAAACCAAATTCCTACTTTATTTATATTGAAAAATATATTCTAGTTATTATATTGCTCAATATTAAAATTATAAAAATATTAAAATTACTCTAGTCTTACTCCCTATTAGAGGTTGACTGTTTGGTGATTTCCCGACTAAATAAAAAATTTTTAATGAAAAGGATCAATGATGATTTGATTTTGTATAATTCAACTTACTTTTTTTGATATAAGAATTTTAAGCCTATTTGCTTTGTCGGTAAAAATTAACGTTTGCATCTCCTTGATGTATAATAAATAATCAGAAAATATTATCTACTTTAAGTTTACTAGTTACTTTCTTCAAATCAGGTTTGCAGAATATTAAAACAGTTTTATTTTTTTAACATTAATCATAATATCATAATCTTTATTTTTATAAAACTGTACAATCATTAATTATTATAATAAATTATGAAGCCATTAAACCATTTTACACTAAATTACGAGGCACTTTTGAATAAATACAAGTAATAAAAAAATTTTTATAGCATAAAATTGTATAAAATTTATAGAATAATAAATAGAATAATAAATCTATTTACAAAAACTATTTTAACATGAATCTGGACAATAAAGTTTCTCAAATACTATACCTAAACAAATCATTAATTCACAAATAACAACTGACGGTTGTTTCAAGCAGTCAGTAGCTTTTTCCATAGCTTTTGCTAAATTCCTTATCACTGTCTGATTAGCTTTAACATTATTACAGTTACTTATTATAGAACTCACTAATGCTTTATTTTCATCAAACAAATCTGATTCTTTTTTATTGTAGTTTTGCGCATACAAAAGTGGTTTTTCCTGTAGAGATAGTATAATAAAGTTAATAATTTAAAATATATATTTATCTTTTAATTTATATAAATAATTTGCGAAACCGCGATAATGCGATTTTTAAATATTTTAAATTTATAGATATAGCAAATGAAAGAAGCAGTAGCTGTCACTTCATAGCAGTATTTTTGCACTTACATATAAAAAATGTGAAATATTACAATTTTGCGACCAGATTGAGATAAGCTCAAGTTACTTGATTTAAAAAATTAAAAAATGTACTTGACTCGAATGGCAAGTAAATGCAAAAAAAATAAATAAATTGCAGTGTACCAAATTTTAACAATTTTTTTAGTGTACAGTACAAATAATGCATTAATCTCGCTCATGCACAATGAGATTACAAAACTGCATCTGTTTATAATTTTTTAATTACAAAATACTGCAAGATTTTTTAAATTTAATAAGAATCACTACGTCCTATCTACTATATTTATAAATTTACTATATTTATAAATATTGAATCCTGCTAGAATATGTATATATCTCGATTTAATGATCTTACCTTTGGCAGTTTGTACATTTGTGTAAGAGTAGGCCAATTATGTATGCAAGCATGACAGTCACAAACGAAATTCATACTCTGCCTAATTAAACTTTGTCTAAAAGATCTTTCAACATCAAAGAATGTTTGCTCGTGACCCATAAACAACTAAAAGTTTGGCATCATTTAATGAAACATTTCATATTAATGCAGTAATTATTATAAATTATTTTGTATCATACCTGTGAATTTTTCTTTATTGGCAGCAAGGAAAAAACAACCAATTTCAAATCATTTGTTATGCAAGCCTTTGTGTTTGGATTGCAATTATGATTAATAAAAAAAGTTATTGGTGGTATGCAAGCACCTTTAAGGCAGCATTTATTTATTTTACACGTTGTTGAGTCATTGAAAAATTTACAATCAGGTTTAGAACTATGAATCTGAAATAAAACAGTTTTACAGTATTAAAATTAACATTTGCCTAATTTAAAAACGATTTAATCATATTAATTGTACAACTTACTTCATAACTACTTAGATTACTTCTTTTTCTAAGATTTAACAGTACAGTTCCAATAAACAAAATGTCTTCATTGGCTAAAAATTCTTTACTATTATCATAGTTAAGGCATTTTCCAAAAAGTGGTGTATACTTAGTTAAAATAATTAAAATTTTAGTACAATTAACAGCATAATCTATTAGAAGTTGGTTTGAAACTTTACTGCATAAAGTATATATACTTTTAAATCCATTTCTTGGAAATACTTCATTTTTAAATATTCCTTTTTCATATTTATCTAAAATAAAACAATATAGACAATTTTTATTTGAAAAAAGTTTTTTGAAAGTGAATGTTGATGAATAAAAAATGTCTGATAATCTATAGTTTTTTAATTAACTAAATTGAAGTTGTGTAAATAGAAAAACTAAATTATGGTAAATGACAAAAATTTGTATTTATATAATATTACCTATCCATTCATGAACCGGTTCTAACTGAGCTCTAAAATTTGCAATGCTTCCAGATTCTTTTATTCCCATAAGCAAACTTCTCAAACTAAGATGATCATAGTATTCAAGTTTATGATGTTGAATTAAATGTGAAATAGCAGAACATTCAATATTATGATAATTCATCCAAGCAAAATTTTTGCATTCTTCAGAACAAAACATGCACCAATTGCAATGATCACATGGTATATTTGCCCATGATTTAATAAAGCAATGACCACAATAAATATAAGAATATTTTAAATTCAAACAGCTTACATAGGGTTTTTCTACATAAATAATTTCTCCAGGTTTGATGTTACGAGTAGCAACTAAATGTCTACCAAACTTTTTGTCATAGCGTAAAGAAACAGAAGTAAAAGGATCTTCAGCTTCTTTTTGAGATAAAATTAGAACATGTTCAGGTACTTTTTTTGTAATTGAAGGGCTTGATTTGTTAATCTTGCTCAAAGCAGTCTTAGCTTTCTTTATCTTTTCAAGAACAGAATTGTTATTGTTACTTTCATCAACAATTTGAGGTAACAAAATAGCTGCTTCATCGTATACTTTTTTACTCTCTGGTAAATCTTGCGCTGCTAGGCATTCAACTTTCCGACAAAGAAGCTTTACTTTATATGCTGTGTCACACTTATTGATTTTCAGTGCTCTATCGATATCTAAAATGCTTTCTTTGAATTTATTCATACGATGAAGTAAGGCTGATCTATTTCCATAAGCAAAAACAAGAGCTTCAGAATCAGGTGGAGCATAGGCGATGCTTTTTGTGTAAAGTTGAAATATTTCCTCAATTTTTTGATTATAATTTTCTTTACAATACATTTCATTGCCTTCTCTTCTTAAAGCTTGAGATGAGTCAATACATTTCATGATACATCCAATATTTGTTTTCATTAAAATTTCATATTTCTCAGACCGAAGTTGATTGACAATGTAATTTCTTTCAATATTATCCATCATTTTCTGAGAATAAAATAACAATCTGCTTCACAAAATCAAATGTTTTACAAAATTTATAAAATATATACATATTTTTTACATAATAAAAGAATATTACTACAGCACCAAAATAAACATACACTAAAATACACAGTAAATATTGAAAAAACAGATAACAAAGAGTATTTCGTTTGCTTTATTTAAACAAAGAAAATGAGATTAACTTAATTGAGTTAACCTCTAAAAAGTGTGTAATTGATGTCAGTTTTCAAAAAGAAATACAAGAACTACATTTTTTTCAATAAGCATGTCAGCTTAAAAATTAATTTATATATTATTTAATGTTAAAAAAATAGACGATTACCTAGGACAAAATTGGGAACAACACAAAACAAAATACAAACAGAAGCACTTCAAACAAGCAATGACTATTGTTTTGATTTGAAGCGCTCCCTGATGGAGTTGTTACTATAGGTTCTTTTAAATTCACGCATCCCATCGTGATTCGTGAATCCGGCATACTTATGCAAATACAATCTTTCAATAATCTTTTAATTTTTCTTTTAAAAATGTAGAGTTGAAGAACTAATATGATGTATTTCTTAGAGAATAATTAAAACTCGAACAACTTTTCTCTGGTATGAAACTTTCTTCACACTTCAAAAATATATATTAAAATTTTACTATTTTTTTGTATTTTACTGAGTTTAAATAAAAGATATCACAAGAATAAAAAAATATAATGACATATATTTTTTAGTATAAGCATTTTCCTTTGGCGTAAATATTATTTTAACAGCTGACAGAATGGAATAAAAATTAAAGAAATCTGAAACTTTCAATTCCAAATGCTTTATTTAAAAAAACCATGAACATATTGTCTGCTATGTAAAAGGCAGTTTAAAACAAGGAATAATAATTTACGAAAAATATATAATTTGTTTGCCAATTTTGATAAAAATTAACCCGATTTACGAAGTTTGCTAAAATAAAAAGTAAAACAGACAGCTAGACTTCTTATTCTCTTTCTCTTACTCTCTCACTCTCTCTCTCTAATAATTAATTAATACTTATAAATGAGAGAGTGAGTATAAGAAGCTAAATACCCGAATGAAAAAATGAGGTTTTTACATTCTCGTACGTTCGCATACGTTCGCGTACGTTCGCGTACATTCGCGTACGTTTCCGCACGTTTACGTTACGATTGGGATATTTTCCATTTTTCCATTCGGGTTATTATTAAAAATCATTATAGTCAATTTTTCGATATTGCTAATAAAATATACGGCTTATAATACACTTATTTATCAGAAATAATTATTAAATTGTTTTAGCTCTTTTTATAAGAGAAATAAATCCTTATATGATTCTATATTTTTCATCTGAAAGTTACAAAGTATGTTTTATAATGTAAGGTATCGCGTTGTATGCTTGATATATGCTTAAAACTATTGTGCTTAATCGATAAAGTTGTTTCCATGCAGATGGCCAGAACTATTTCATACTATATTCACGTTACGAGAATTAATACGAATTAAAATAAAATTAAATTAATTTTTACATTTCCATAATAATATAATAACAGTTACCAAAATTATTTTTCAGATATATATGAAGTCAATTAAATATAAGGCTATCAAAATGCATAATATATGAACTCATATTTAAACTAACTTTTTAACAATTGAATTAAAAACAACTAAAATGAATTTCTCTTATTACATGAACAACACTTTTTTCAGAACCTATAATAAAAAGTTTCAAAATAACAAAAACTTAAATTATTGGCCCAAGAAATAATTGTTTTTAATAAATAACATGAAACGTTAAAACGTTTTTGTGACATTTAAAACGTTATAATAGTGTTTTTTTAAATATTTTATGTTATTGGTGATTGTCCTATGGTACATATATACCAAAGTATTTTATTTTAATAATTATATGAACAAAAAAAAATAAAATTATCTTTTTTTAGCCATTTATAATTTATTTAATTTACATAAATGATTTAAAAGGAAAAACTTCATTTTCATAGTAAAATTGTCATAGTAGACTAAAAACTATTTTTTTTTTAATTTTATTATAAAATTTGTAAAAAGGTGATACATGAACTGAGAAACAAATTGTTATTCATATTATTTACTAATCGAGTCTACAATACAAAAATTAATTTACTAATAGTTTCTACATTACAAAAATTTATTAAAAACTAACAAAATATAAATATAACTGCAAGACAATAATTGCGTAAAATTATTTATCAACCTATAATGAACTTTTACAATCTTTTGGCACTTTTAATTTAGAACCATAATATTCCTCAAATAATAAATGAAAAGTTAAAAGAAATGCGTCAATAAAAAATGAAGGCTGTCTAATAGATTTCAATAAAGTTTCTAGATCCCGTCCAAAAATACTAATGAGCTTTTCATTACATCGACGTCTTACATTCTTAGATTTAATAAAAGATTCATGCTTAAGCATTAACATTTGGCATAACATAAAATCCTTAGAAGACATATTGAGCTGAAAAAAATATTTATTAGTTTTAGTTAATTAATACATAATTAAATATTTTAGTTAATTTAAAAGAATAAAACATAAAACATGCAATTGCTCTACAAACTTACTTCAACTCTGTTTATGTCAAATTTTTCTATATCAGGCCAATTTTTTTTACATGGTATACAATCACAATTGAAATCAAACATGTTACTGAGAAATTTTTGTCGTTCTGATTTGCATACTTTAATATAGTTACAATAATAAGAAGAAAATAACTGAAAACGTTTTAAAATATAACAAAATGTAAAAGATAAAGTTCACATTTTTAAAAATTTATATACCTGTGAATCTTTTTGAATTGGCTTTAAAGCAAAATAAACCACTCTCCCATCGTTTGTATAAAATTTACCAACATTATTATCACAGTTATGATTAATTAAACTACTAAGAAGTGATAAACTTAATCCTCTTGTACAGCAAAGATTGAGAGAACAAACAAAGCTGTCTTTTTTTCTTCTACAAGTAAGATTTGGGTTTACAACCTATTTAAAAAAAAATATATATATATAGTTAATTATATTTGAAATTTAAATATAATATTCTATTTTTTCCTTTTTTTTTATAACAACTGTATATAAATCTAAAAATCCAACTAATTAATAATAACTCATGAATTTAAATGTTTATAGCTGATTGATACTCACATTAAAGGCATTTACTGCAAATATGAATGTGAGTCTTAAGAGTAAAGTTCCAATGAAGACTGCATCTTCATGTTTCATTAAATTTTTACCATTTTCATAGACAAAGTTTTTGCCAAAAATATTAGTCTTTTCAGCTAAAATATTTAAAGCGCACAAAGCACTTTTAATATAAAAATCCATATGATCTGAAGTTCTAGAATAACTTAGACTATATAAACTTCTAAAACTATCGCTAGAAAATGTTCCATTTTTTGAAAAACCTTTAGTTCGTTCATCTGTAATAAATATTTCATGATAAAATAATATTAAGATTTGATTTTTAAAATCTATCAGACTTCATTGAAATAATTATTTTATATTATTACCTGAATTTTTTTCAATTTCATTTATCAAATTTCTTAAATTTTTAATACTGCCAGTCTCTTTAATTCCTTTTATAAGTGAACGAATACTTAATTGAGTAAAATAGCTTAGATAAGAATAAACACTAACATTTGTTTTACATTCAATATCATGATATTTTTCCCAAGCTTCTTTTTTGCATTTTTCACTGCAAAACATATAAAGAGCGCAGGTATTACATGGAATTGTTGTCCATGATATTCCCAAACAGTGACTGCAATAAGCATATGATTTTTTGCAATTCATACTTGTTACATAAAACTTTTCTATACACACAAACTCTCCGATCTTAATGTCCCGAGCAGCAGTTAAATATCTGCCATACTTTTTAGAATAATTAATAGACACTGCATCATTTGTACAATGTATTTCATACTTATTTTCTTTTTTATAATAATCTGAAGTATTAATATCTACAATTTTTTCTACTTTTTTTATCATTTCAGTTAGTGTTTTTTTATTATCTTCCCCTTCAACTTTATTTAGCCAAAATCTAGCTCTTTCTAAAGAACTTCTTTGTTTTCCTAGAAATAAAAAATTGATACATGAAAAGATTAAATTTAGTTATTAAAAATTAATTTTTTCATTCCTATTTATTTAATTTAATTTCATAATCATTATACATACTAGAATTTTTTATTTACTTAAATAAAATTTTAAATATATTTTATATTAATATGGATAAATAAATATATCATGTTTTAAAAATTTATATTTAAATTGCTAACATAAAAATTGGAAATGAAATTTTAAACTGTTGTACCTTCTTGTAATGCTACAAGACATTCAGTTTTCCGGCAAAATAATTTTACTTTCAATGCCTCTGATGTAGTAATTTTTAATGCTCTGTCAATATCATGTAAGGAGTCTTCATACTTTCTTAAATGAAGCAACAAAGCAGACCTATTTGCATATCCAGCTGCAAGTTCTAATTTATTTAAAGCAGTCGCTATACTAAGAGTATAAAGTTTCCAAATTTCCTCGTGTATCTTTGCATCATGGTATTTTTTAGCAAATATTTTATTTCCTTCTTTCCTAGCATGAATAGATTTTTCTGAATTCTTTCTAGGTATATCATCTTGAGATGTACAGTCACAGCAACAACATCCTTTGCCAGTTGAAAAATTAATCTTTTCAAGAATTAGTTTTCTTTCAAACTCCATCACAGCAGCAATGTTTTTCAAATATTATATTCAAAACTAAAATATAAACTAAAATGTAATAAACGGTAAACAAAAAAATAATGAGGTAAAAAATATAGGTTTTATCTATAATAATTAATATACTTACTCATTTAATAGTTAAAACTAAAGAGGCAGACTTTTTCTTTTTCTTATATTTTTCTTGCGCTCACATAGGTATCGATAACGAAAATGAAACAAAGCTGACTCCGCGGGCCGAGTACAAAACAAAAACATACTCAGAACTCTCAGAAGACTCGCTATATACATATACATATATATATATATTATATGTGAGTAAATTTCTTGAGAAAAAAGCGCGCTCTATATATGTATACAATTAAAGATTGGCGCTAATTTCAATTCCTCAATCAATTATTTTATGCATCTAATAATTACTATAATATACAGTAATTGAAATTTTCAGAATACTGTTCGATGGCATAGCTTTACTGCATCAAAGGTTATATAAATTAAAAAATTGCTTAAGCTTATTGTCGATCGCAAACAATTCGCACGCGTAGCTCTAAATATACATATGTATTCATATATATTAGAAGAGTTTTAAATATTAAATAGTAGTATTGAAGCATGCCCTTACGCTTATACCTATACATTTTACCAAAAAGACAATAATAAGTTTTTAGTTTTCGATTTAAGCTAATTAAAAAACTTATATATACACCGAGCAGTAGTATCAACGAAGATAGATCCATCTTCGTTGGTAGTATTATCGTATGTATGTATGTACGTCTATAATTTAAAGAAATTTTCAACGCTATCAAATAAGTAAGGAAAATTTATAATAAATATGTAAATGATAATTTTAATTAATAACTGTTACCAGCTGCTAAAAATGAAGCTCGATCCTCTTTTTATCGATCGAATTTTATGCCGATCATTTGTAAATATATAATGAGAACACCGCCAACTACCAAGTTGCGTCTTTGTCTGAAAAAGAGAAGTTCGCGCAGCTGTCTTTAAATTTGGCGCTCTCGACCATCAGCGCTATCTCTCGTCGGAAACCGCAAACTGTATACGGAGAAAAAACAAAAAAAAATGGAGGAATTCCGCCATAACATTAGTTTATTGTTATTATTGTTGTTTGGATATGACACATGCGGCATTTAAAAATGGCCGACGCGGCTCTAAGTCTTCTTTGCGAATCCTTGACTTCGTTCTTTCTTAAAGGACGTGCATAAAGACAAAATGTCTTGAGGTTTTGAGTTCCTGTGGCATCTAGCGTTGACTGTGGACTGGAAAATACTGCGAGCCTTTTGGGTAAGTTTGAACCTTTTCGACGGTTGTAAATTTTTACGTTTGCATTTTTTCTTTTTGTTGTTTATGCTTTGCTTGAAAATTGGATTTATTATCAATTTTTTCAGATTTTGTCTAAGAAGATCTAATAAGATTTTTACACGAATTTGAAGGTGTTATTGTCAAAATTTTATATTTATTAATAAAAAAAGCTGTACTTTTGCTGCACATGTATGATACTTTCACCAATTCAAATATTTTAGTTTATTTATATTGAAGTGTAAACATCATTTTAAAGTTACTATAATTGCTATTTCTTGGTCATTTGAATTTTCATTACAATCTTTTTGATAGAATTCATTGGTTAATATGTAAGTCATATTGCTAACTTCATTTGAATATACCTAATCTAGTTAAACTGCCACATTAAGGGCAAGTTTCAATTTAGAGAATATTTCATCACTTTTATACTATCTATCGTATATTAAAAACATAAAATATTTTTCAGTTGAAGAAAATCAACAATTAATATATTTTTTTGAAGACTGAAAGGAGGCTATAATGTCGCCTGGAATCAACGATCACCCTCACATAACTGGTGCATTCCCTAAAAGCAATAGACGCAGCGACCGAAATAGGACTAGAGAAAGAGCAGCAGTTAATCGAAACACCAATTGGATTAGTAGAACCAATGGATCTCCAGTTGCATCTCAGCATGCAAATAACTTGGTAAGAAGAATTAGGATGATTCAGTACTTAAATTAGGAGTTGAATTAATAAATGGAATCTATACATTTTTAATTCATTTTATTTATTTAGAATAAGTAATTAAATAATACACTAAATGAGAAAGAATAATTTAGAATAATTTTTATCTTAGAAGTGTTTATTTATCATGAAGTAAATTTCTAGATAGTATGTTTAAATTTAATTAAAGTTATTTACTAGAACAGCTTAGTCATACATCAAATATAAATTTTAATCTGTTTCACTGGTTCACTTAAACAAAGCAATTTTCTAAATTTAAATATCTTACTTCATATACATTTTGAAATTTTACTCGTACAAGAGCATTTATTAGTAAATTGTTTACTTTCAATTATCACTCTAAAAATAAGTCACTATTTACAGTCCATTGCTATCGCTTGTCACAAACAATTGATCATAATTAAAGACTAATTGTTTAATAATTGAAACAATAGCATTGCACTAAACTTATCGGGACATACTTTGGTTTAATATTCTTCAAAACAATTGATTATAGTCCATTAAAAATATTTAAATTAAGAATTACATAACGCCTGTTTACTGCCACTGTACGTAATTCGGAAACTCTCCTTCACCAAGCGTAATATAAACGCATCACTCGATCCGCGCTCATTAAAACCAGATCCATCAGCGCTCTTTCTCTTGAGTCGAACAGAAAGCGATCGGGTACTGGGGATCAAGAGGCTCAGCGCGTTAAACTTCGCGCGCGCGGTGCAGCCGTCGGTGCTCTATAATTAGATCCTCTAAGAATACCCGTGAATACCCGTGAAGCTTCTGGCGATTTTATCTTTGGAAGCCGCATCTCTGACGTAGTGCGTTTAGTTTCAGTTTGACTGGCATCCGGTGAGTGAGCGGCACCCGACGACGACGACGACGACCGGATCCAGAAGCGCCAAGAACAGCAACACCAGGTCTTCCTACGACGTCAATCCCTACGACTTAGGAGAAATCGGTATGTAAAGATTAGTGTTTTTTCTTCTCATTCTTGTTTAGAAATTCATACCTTTTTTGGTCCATTTAAGATGCTTTTAGTTCGCCAGTTAGCACGTGTTCGAAAACGATCTTTGTTAGAGGTTGAAATAGTAATTTGAGATCTTGAGAAGTAATTTAGATTTAGGACTCAGATTTTAAGTAAATTCAGTTACTTGTTTTCCTATCAAGAATTATTTTAAATTAATCTGTTGAAAAGTTCGTATTTCTTATAAAAGTACTTTTTATAGTATTAAATAATAAATAAAAAATAAAATTCTTTAAAATTATAATATATTTAACTACTCTATATTTTTTGTCATATGATATTGCATTTAAAATTACTATATCAATGAGAATAGAAAATTATTAGTATATATTATATATTTATTTTATCAATAAGACAATGCAATAATGATTACTTTTACTGTTTTAATATATAAAATAATTTAGAAATTCTATTCTTAACATCTAATTTAATGCTAATTTAAAACATTTCATCAAAATAAAATCAGATTTAAGTACAAGCTTTAATTTTGTGAATTCTATCTTATTTTAACAGCATCAAAAGTATTAAATATCTTTATAATATTTGGATTCAAATCAAGTAATGAACAAATTGTTATTTCAGGATCTTACAACACCCACAGTAGATTATATCCAAATACGTACTCGCGTGACGCTCCAGCGCCTTGGTTGAAAATGACTCCTCCCGTGGATCCTCGAACTCAGTCACCACCAAATTTTTCAGCCAAACCGACAAATACGGATAAAATGGTAATATTATGACCATTAGAAATAAAATGCGTTTGATAAGATACTGACGTTCGACTTGCACATTAAACAAAATTATTCAGAGGATGTGAAAATGCGTCAGTACTGTTATATATTTATTACTGTATATAACATCTATTTGCTACTAGATGAGGAACAGTAGTTTATAGCGACCTTATTGCGCATTTTAAAGTAAAAACTTGACGTCGTTCATACTTAAAATAATACGTCAACAAACCTTTTTTAATAATAAATATATCATACTTTAAATTTTTCACCTTTTGTAAATAAAGCCAAAAAATCTAAAGTATAAAATATTACTTAGCAAAAAAACATTATCCAATGAAAAATACATATATAATGGAATTTTTTTCAATGTAATTACTATTTTTTAAATTTAATATTTATTATTTCATACATTTATTTTATTGCAGCCTGATCGAGGTCAAGTGGAGGGTCGATTAAATCAAATCAGAGAGTACATAAAAGTAACTTCAACAATGATGGATTCATTAAGCCAATCTAGTGATCCTGTGAGTGTCTTAATTAAATTGACCCCCTAAAATTCCTTTTTTTTCTTCTACATTTTCAATATTTTTTTTTGTTTTTTGTTTTTTTTTGTTTTTTTTTTTAATCGAAAATTTCGATATCAATGTATAGATCAACTAATAACTGTTTATTATTAATTGATAATGAATTATTCAGTGAATAATATTAAATTCTGTTTAAATAATTCAGAAATACTTCAAATCTGAGCCACTTATAATAAAAATAAGAAATGTGCTGATTTACTTACTTTCCTTTGGATATAAAATAGCGAGCACAAGCACAGCGCGAGAAGTTAAGTAGAATGGTGGAGGATCTTTATGACAGTGAAACAAAACTAAGCAAACTTATGGAGGACTGCCAGAAATACTGGAAAACCAATGAGGTTAAAACTAATTTGTAAAACAACTGATGTGTGTAATAACCAAAATAACGCATGAAATTTGAATTTCACAGTTATTAAAATATTTCTTAACCCACGCTTACATAATTACTTATACAAGAAAAACTTTGAAATGATGCATGATTGAATTTTACCATACTCCGATTCAAATATTTTTTGCGCATTTTAACCTAGAAATTTGTTTTTAACAATTACAATACTTTCAGCTTCTCTGATTTGAATTACTCGATGTTCTACTGGACGAATTCCGGAAATACTTAATAAATTATTTTATATTAGGGTTTACGGTTAAGCTTAATATTTAATATTATAAATCTAAATTATTTAATTTACTTAAAAAATTATAAAATCTTACCTTTTATTTCAACGAAAAATACCTAAAAATGATTCTATTTCTTTTATGATGTTGATATAATTTTATTACTGTTATTATTATTTTTTTTAACATTTTATTTTAAACAACTTTGTTCTAACTAATTAAATGAAATTGCCTAACTGAAAAAATAAATTTACAATGTTTTAAAATATCTGTAAAATTCTATAATTAATAAAAAATTATTTAAACAACATTTACTTTATTACGCCGTTAAGGTTTAGTTTGTTCTCAAAATCTACAAGATTTTCGTCATTCACATTAATAGAATAAAATTGGAAAAAATCTGTATCAGACACGAAATATAGTGATATTAAATTTGATTTAAATTAAAACTTTCTAAGCTTATAATTATATAATTGTCTAATTTCAAACTAATGTAATTTGCAGAATGGCGAACTTGAAAACGGTGGCGAGGACTTGCGCGAGCAAGAACTACGTAAGAAGGTTGAAGAGTCCCAACGTAAATTAGCTCAGCTGCAGGAACACCAGGCGCATTTGGTTGGTATGCAGTTAAGAGTGCGAGAACGTCTAAACGAGGCACGTCAAGCCCAGCGCCTCCTGATCGATGAGGACGAGAATGAGGAAAATCAGCACAACGAGCCAGAGGAGGATAACGAAGAACAGCATATAAACGGTCGGCCGACGGCCAGCAACGTTGAGCAGTTAGAGCGCGAAACCGAGGTGCTGCGCAACAAGTTGCAACAGCTCGAAAGTAAAAAGAGGCACATGGATCATCTTGTACAGGAGCTCCAAAACGTTGAGATTATTGATCGAGCTAGCTGTGTAAGGACATTTATCGATCATAGTTTTTCGAAATATTTTAATAAAGTGTTTACAATACATAAACAAATAAAAAAATATTGTATTTGAATGTTACTTTTCTAATCATTAAAATAATCTTCTTTAGAGTTCCGATGGTTTGAAGACTGGGGGTCAACGTGATAAAGTTGCTGAACTCGAGGCGATGAAGGCCCAACTCGCACACCTTAAGTCTCTGATGAACGAGACCACGCGTTGTGCTCCCGACACTCAAATTGTTTCTGAACCAGAGCACGATGATGAAAACGAAGATAATCCCGCGAACAATGAGCCATCAGTTGCTGACGATGTATACCAAAATCAAGTCGAAGAAAATGGAACGAGCATCTACTCCAATTCATTTAACGATGTCGATGATACAAATGTTAGATCCAAGCGCAGTGGTGATCCACCGTCGGTCGAGCAGATTCAGGTGACTTTTATGAAGGTTTTATTTTTATCTTTATATTTATTTGTGCGAGGCAGAGTGTTATAGCATGTATAAGGTTGCTTCTTGTAAGTAGTGAAATAAAACATACTTTAATTCACTTTTATTTTAAAAGTAATTGAAAAGATTGAAAAATTAATTGATATCTATTGCTTATTTTGTAAGTTTTTCATTGCTGATAAAAATTATTTTTTTGATAAATAATAAAAATAGTTTCTTTTTAAATACTTAAAGTAGCAAAACGTAAATTATTTATAAAAAACTGTCATTATAGGCGGTAACACGGGAATTGAAGGAGCAACAGCAATTACTACAGGCGGCGCGCGCCGAACTTCAGCGGTTAAAACATTCAGGTTCGTCAAATCAGTCCAATCCAACTCAGTCATTAACGCCACCACCATCTCTCCTCGCTGAGAAAAAACAGAGTAATCACTCATCTACCAATAACGATGCTCGATATACGCAGAATAAGCGTATCCAGCTTGAGGAATTTATGAGAAAGGTTTTTATTCAGTTTTATAAATTTTGTTGATAATTGAGTCTAAGGCTAATGTAATTGAAATAGGCAATGTGTCCTTATTCCACGCAGCCCCTCAATTGAGAAATATTTATTTTAGCAATAGAAGTAATAACTTTCAATTTTAGGACCAAAGTCATGGATCAAGTGTTAATCAAAATGGAGGGCTGGAATGGAACAGTCGTAGAGGTTCTAATTCTCAAAATAGTCATACAAGTACTCCAGGAAATCTTTGGCCACCACCTGCTAATCCAGGTATTCTCATACACAATGATTCACTAAATAACTAACGTAGAAATAATAACTGTAATTACCTAGATTTTTTAAAACTTTAAAACTTTTAAGAGAAAATATATAAATTATCGATTAATTCTAATTAAAGTAAATTATATACTTATTACGAAAAAATATTTTTAAATGAATTTAACTGTTTAGTAAACGAATCTCAAGATCATAGTATGGACGGTATATCAGGAGCAGAAAATTATTTAGAAATTGGATCTCAGCCTGCAATAGAAAATGGATTTGGGATGAATTTCTGGTCAATGCCAGCTATGTTAGCAAATCAACCACCGCAAGGTATTTAATCTGATGTCATCACATGTACGAAAATCATAAATTTAATAAAATTTGTACAATATATACAATATATCTTTTATAGCGACAGGAGCAGCAACTGGATCAGCCGAATATTATAGACAACTGTTGCTAGGATCTCAAGCTCAACAATTACAAATGATGAGTACAACACTTCAACAGTGCTGTCAACTTTTGTGGGCTCAACAGCGCGAGATGCAGTCAATGAGATCAGCTATAACACAACTTCAGGTAAATTTTATAAATAGCTACTGTATTTCAAACTGAAATACTTCAAACATTAACGTAAATTTGTTCTTATTTTTATTACAATTATAGCATAGCATTATAGCATATTACAGAAACTTATCAAATTACTGTAAATAAAGAAAACGTTTTAAAAAGTAAAATAATTCACAATAAAATCTTAACGAAATTGACGTCTAATTCCAAATTGTCATACAGTATTTTGCTTAATAGTCAATAACTAATGTTGTATTAGGCTCAATTAACTGGAAGTCCTGCTATTACCTACAATTAAGATTAAATAGTGTTTTGTTTATTAAATAAATGTATTTCGATATAAACAAAACAAATACAGAGTTGTCATCCGTAATGGTATTATAATCCACCTTGGCAAAATTTTAAATCAATATTTTGAATCATATAAGAATGACATTTGATTAAAATTTTATAAAAGAATTAATGCAATGAACGTTTTAATGTGCAAAGGACATTTTAACTAGTTTTGAAGTAGTTTCGCGCATGCTCAAACAAAAAAGCAAACAATATATATTGCTTTATGCACATCATATAAAAACATACGATTCGATGTATCTCGCTTTGCTCTGGCGCAAACTTTTCCATTACACTAAAATTTAGTTGAAACTAAAATCATTTTTTCGCACTAGTATCGAAATGTACCATTTTAATTTTCATAGTATAAAAGTTCATTCAAATCTTTTGCAGGTGCAACTTAGACACTCACAAACGCGCATGAGCAATAGTCTCGAGCCCCTTGAAGAACATCATTCAAATTTGGGCCGTGCAGCAGCCCAAGCACATTTTAGCTCAGCGCTGGATGCAGCAACGCTGCCGCCAAGTTCATCGCTTCCAAACCTTGTTTCGCTACCAAACTCATCGTCGCCTGCACCACCTACGGTTATCACTGCACAGTCCAGTTGTCAGCAACAGCCTCCGCAACTTAATAATCAGGTGCCGCCCGGTAATCGCGCCAATAACTACTGGGACAACTTTAGGAGGTAATCACTCTAGAAAGTTGTTCTCATCGATTCTTTCTTTTTACTTTCTTTTTCTTCTTTCTAGAAACAAATGTTGAAAGCCGTTTTCATTTATTTTTTTCTTTTATATAAGGGTATAGATTGTTGAAAAAAATGGCATTTTTCTTTAGTAATGTTATTTAAATGTTGCCAATATATTCTTTATACTTAATTAAGGTTCATTTTAATTTTTTTTTAATTTTGGTGATATATTTCATCAAGTAAATGATAAAAAGATTAATTTATTCTCTTAATAGACCTATAAATTATCTATGCCAAAAAATAATTACGTAGGTAAAACGAAATATAATAATAGATTTACCCTTAATGTTTTAATGAACAAAGATTAAATTTTATAGTAGAGTATACGTTGAAAGATTGAAATAGTGTTGTAAGAATCTTGATAGTGCGAGTTTTGGCTGATTGTTGATAGACATATTTGTAGGGACTAAATATATATACTGTGGCAAAGGAAAGCTTTTTATAAGCAAAATAATTATTTTTAAAAGCACGATTAAAAACTAAAAAAATTCAGTAATAAAGTACGATGGAGAATTTGAAAGAATTCTATTCTATACTCAGTACATTATCTAGTTACTTTAGATTTTAAAATTTATCATATTCTTTCATTTCCTCGCGTTTTTTTCTGAGTTTGTAAATAAAAAAAATTTAGTATTTCATGTAACTTATTATATGAAGCAATAAATATACAAAATACCCATCGACTTATTGGTTTATTATCAACTCCCTTATTAGTGTGATCAAATTGAAATATACAGAAGCCAATAAAATATTAGTAGGTGGAAGGTAAAAAAATGGGTATGTAAATTTTCTAGAAACGGATTTCTTTTGTTGCTTTTATGATTTCCCATTTTATAATAATTTTAACTTTTTTTCAGTAACTCAAAAATATTAATTGATTTACAGAAATTACCTTAATGGTTATTAGAAAAAAATTAAATTATATGTTTAAAAATTGTATTCATTATCTTCTATAATAAAACGATTTTTGGACATTTTGTGCAGGGGTTAATACTTATAATTAAGTTACTGAAAAAATGTACGTTTTATGTTTTGCTTAACTAACTGATGTTGAATACTATTATACATATAGCTTAAAATAATTTTGACTTTTTTTTATTACTAATAATACGAAAAACTTGTTTGGAACCAGTACTATGTATATAAGTACTGTTAGATTCATCATTTAACAAATTCAAAATTTTTAGAAAAAAAACATTTTTGTGAGTGTTTCTTTAAGCTGTTTTTAAATGGATGACATTTACCAAATTCTTTTATTTTTCTGAAAAAATATCAAACCGAGCATGGTTTTTAAATTAAAGATTTTCAAAGTATTCTTAGGTCTTGTCTAAACTCTACTTTATCTAACTAATTACGATTTATTTTCTAGCTATTCTAGGCAAAATCTACTATCAGGATCATCGAAAACCACGACTGACTATACGGTCAGTACATCGACACATGCTGTTTCTTCAACAAATACCGCGAACGGTGTCATCATCAGTTCACACGTGTGAGTTCAAAATTAATGTTGGATATAAAATTAAATAATAATAAAAAAGATTTATAATTTTTAAAATGTAAAACGCTGATGTTCGTTTCTAACATTTAACTGAAATATTAAATGAAAGTAAAGCAGTTAAAGACTATTATATAGAGAATTGAATGATCTTTTAATATTTGATTATTTTCAATTGTTAAATCTGTGCCAGAAACAACAAGTGCAATCGTCAGCATGGTCTGGAAAATCTGCCATTGACTTCGGTAAGCACCTCGGATGCCCAGTATTCTCTGAATCTTCAGCAACAGCAGCAGCCAGACAGTATCTCACGTAATAACTATACACTTAGCAATGATGGCTCAAATCAGCAGCTATTACAGCACCAGCAACAGCAACCGATTGAAGACACAATCCCAGAACCTACGCCCAGCTTTCGTCGAAGTTCTAGGCGCCGTGACGAAGAGTCATGTGCAAGGTGAGATTTTCATAAGTTTTTATTGTACCTCTGTAAATTAAAGTATCCACTAATAGTAGTCCAACTCGGCTACATCTATGTTACGGCGCGACGTAAGACCGTAAAATGCAATTTTATGATCGAAGTTTTGCGTGAACATACGAATAAGTGAAATCACATATAGTCCTTGATATAAATAACTTTTTAAAGTGAAAAATCGTTTTTCCCGGGTACCCAAAAATTTTAATTTTATAGTTACTATATAAGAAAATTAATTTTTGGTCAAAGATCTAGTCTTCAAAGGTCTAGTCTTAATGATTTTTAACTAACTAAATGAAAAGCTTATATAATACTTTTTGATATTTTAGAATCGCAAAGAAAATAACTGAACGCGAGGATTTAAAGCTTATTCTAATGCACTGTTTAAAAGCTTTGGAATCACAAAGAGTAAGTACATCATGCTTTTATTTTAAACACTATAAGAAAAATAGAAATTTCAAATCTGAATTTGTGCAGTAGTCATATATTTTCTCTATTTATAAAAATTTTTTTATTTGTTTGCCCCAGCAAAATGAAAGTCCACTCCCATCGTCAAACATTAGCAACAGTTCAGATTCTAGCGACGATGAATCTGAAGCCGGAGCTCGAGGCAGTTCAATAATACCAAGCGTTGGAAACATTAATGCTGCAAATAATCAACCAACTGTAGATGTAGCTGAGTCAATATCATCTGTTCAAGAAATCCCTTTATCGCCACAGCCACCTTTTTGTTTTCTGGTAATCTCGACAATATATGTAACAACTTAAATTTATTTCTATTTTCAAAATGATTTTATAAAAAATTAAAGAAAGGTTTTGACGGTTAATTAGAATAAAATTTTAAAAACATGATAGTGTAAATATAAAATACAAAAATGTATTTTTAATATCGACTCAGTAATTGATGAAATCTTTAGCAGGATTCTTACGTCGTTGAAAGTAGCACCATTAATTCAACAAATATACCATTAAGCTCCGACAGTAATGAAGATGTATTAGAGAATGATCGATCGAGACCAGAACTACCTAATAATAATCACCAGGTTGAGTATATAATTCGTTAAAATTTTAACTTATTTTTGATACTAAATATAGAAAAATAATAATAGATCGATTAGCAAAGTAAAGTACTCAAAAGCAAATGTTCATCAGGTATTCAACAATGAGGAAAACATCATCAACGAATTGGATGGAGCTTGCAATAATGAAGAAGATGACAAACCATCAGGGAGTCAACCGTCGACAATTCTAAACCGTTCTTTAGAAAATTCTGAACTGACGCTCGAAGAGTTAAATGCGGAAGACGAACAAGACCGCACGGAGTTTGTGATGCTTTATCGTTCGCTTAACTCTCCAACAAATCAATGGTCACAAGCAGCACAGCAGCAACAGCAGAACAGATCTCGAGATTGTGCGATTAGTAGTACACTCAACAGTTCACGCACTATCGATCATTTGCAAAAATAGCTTTATAAGATCTTGACCAGAGCTTTCCAGAAAAGGAATGACTAGTCTGAAAGCAGATTTTCTAGACATAAACATTTTGAATATATTGGCTAGTTGCTCTGAGATCGAATTATTATAATTTATTTTGTTTAGTTAAAGAAGTGTTTTAAAACAGTCTTTCTTAATATGTCATCTGTAGCGTAAATCAATGCGAAATTTAATTTAGGCTATAATTCTCTAGATTGAAATTATTGAAAACTTATTTGACTCGAATTTAGAGTATAGAATTTTATCAAATATGTAAAATCTCTCTCAACTACGAGATGATTTTAATTTTAAAATTTCTTCTAATCTCTAAAATTAGAATTTTATAAATTGTATAATTTATAAAATTCTAATTTCTAATTTTTAATTTAAAAAAAAATTGATAATTTTAAGAGTATTTGGAAGATGACACAGTAAATATAAAATATGTTAGTATGTACAAACAGAAAACCAGACAAATTTTAGGATTTCTTATTTAAAGTGTTAACAAATTTTTGAAATTGTAAGTATGTGTAGTGTCTTAAAAAGTGTGATGAATTTAACATTTTATTCTATATTTTCATATTAGAAAAATATATTTTTATCAAGGATATTGATTTAACACTATAGATAATCAAATATACATGTGATCAAAAAATACTTAAAATCACCCTAATTAAGTAATTTTACGTAGGCGTAAATAATTTTATCTAATTATCTTTCAGGAAAGAAATATTAAAAATATAATCTCCAGTAATATTTTCCAAATGTTCTGTTTTAAGTAAAAAGAGTAATTGATGAACTTGCCGATAACTTGCCTTTATGACTGATTTTCAATAGGATAAGGAGGTAAATTGTAACTTTCAAGGCGTTAGCACGTCAATGAATCAATCATTACGTTTTCATAATAAAATTTAAAATAGACTAATGTATGTCAATGACTGACGAAAACGTGGCACATAATACTTGAATTGTTTTGAAGTACAATAATTAATTTTTTTTAGTATGATATTAAATAGTATTTCGAAAAATTTATCTTCATAATAGTATCAACAATTTTATTTAACATAAATAATTTTACTTTAATAATTTCCGCGTTTTTAAATTTTATTGTAAATACTAGAACTCAAACTAATTATGTCAAAAAAATAGTTAAATTTTATAATATTATAAAGAGCAAAATAATGTTAGTTTATTATAATTTTATGTTAATTACGTGCCTCCATAAAAAAGATATTATTTTAATTCTAACATTAAATTAAAAATATATTATTTTTTAAGGCTGATAGAATAAATTGCTTTAAATAAACAACTGCTGAGACTAGGTAATTCATAGTCTTGTATTAAGTACTTTAGATAAATATAGATGAAATTCACGAATTAACTAATTATTAAATTAAATCTATTCTTATTTGATAAATTATTTAATTACTTGGCAATTAAACTAAACAAGAAAAAAATCAAATTCGTCAGTAACTCAATAGTGAAACACATGTCAA
>JAPYZA010002323.1:0-20274 GCA_030522685.1 Eupelmus azureus | reverse complement strand
TCTGAATTTTCGTAGTAAATCAACAGAAATCTTATTTCGTAAAAAACGAAATCTTATTTCATAATAAGTTAAAAGAAATTCTATATATTTTTTAATGATTAATACTAATATTGCCTGTATAATTCTGTAGAAATTTTTATACTAACATTTTGTGTAGTTATGCATATGCATAGAAAAATTTACGTAGTATAGGGAAAAGTTATTACAGTGTTACTAATTGATAATTAATTTTAAATAACAATTTTTTCAATTTATAAGTAATATTTGAATTCTTCAGATTTTAAAGGGAAAATATTGAACTTTTAGAAATATGGACTTTTCTTTGTTATAGTAAAATTATATTTTTTTTAAAGATTTTGATTTCTTTTAGCATTTCTGCTAATAGCTAAAATTCTTATGTACTTACCATCTGATACACCTGTTTTAGTTTTACAAGATTTGCTCATAGGTTTCAGCATATCTCTAAGTCCATTTAGATCCATTTTTTTCTGCAATTTTTAAAATAAAATATATGTATAAGAACTTTATAAATTATATTTTTTTTTGTCTATAATCTTCACTCACTGCGCACTCGACCGATTGCATCGCAATAATGATTACGAAAAACTTTATCAGAATACAATATTTCATTTTGACGGCTTCGAATTCTTTACTACCCGGAACTAACAGGCTTCATAGATTTATTTAATTTTAATATTATCTGGTTAGCAAAGAATTTTAACGCTCGTCTTGGTCAACGATCTGTCGGACTTTGACATTGCAAATCTGAGCGATGGCTTTTATATCGAGTGCTAAATTACATCGAGTCAGCAAAATGCGAAGCGTCGACATTGCTAGACAATCCATCATGTAATAAGTGATGTATGTTTAAGAAGTGGTTATTAACTTGGGTAAATACAGGGTTTCAATCCACTATTATGCTGATGTATTAGACGCGATTTGGGAACATTCAACATTCACAGGAGACCTATGCACCGAGTCAAATTTTTCGGAAAAGCGTGTGCTTTCTTTTTTTAGTATTTTACCTATAATTAATTTATAATATTGTAATGATATTTATTTTTAAAATACTTTATATACTCATACAATTATAATCACAAGAATTTATCAATAGTAATTTACAACTAAACAGAAAAACCATCTTCTTTAATATTTTTTGCAAAACAATGAAAGAATATTCATGTATTGTTTAAAATAATGATATTTTTTAAAAAATCAATAAAATTTACTTTTATAAGGATAAAATTTTCGAAAATTAAAAAATGTTTTTCTGTTCCAATAAATGAATTTATAAAAGTCTTTCTAAGAATTATATAAAATATATTATATTAAAATATATTCCTGATAAGTTGACTTATTATTTGAGCATGCGCGAAATTGAGTTGCGCACGGAGAATCAAAAAATATTATATTTAAAATATACTATTTTTTAACGTATGCATGAAAAACGCTATTTTTTACGTATAAAAGTGAATGGGAAATTGAATTTTTCTAGGCAACAGGAAAAACACTTTTCATTCCGATAAAGCTTTTTGTAAGATTATCTCTACAGTATAGTTTGTTCAGGAATAAGTTCTTTTTCATACACTATTCGAAAGTAGTCAACATTTCCCATTTTCATCAATTACCGCTTAAAAAAAGGAAAAATTTTGTGCTATATTCTTACTTGTACAATGTATTAACCTAAATATTAATCTATCTTTTTCCCTTTTTCTATTTGACAGTTTTCTTATTCTAATTGATATATCTTAAAGTATATTTAAAATTTATAATTATTGTAATAAAAGTATTTCGACTGTAAAATTTTATATTGTTTATATCACTTATTTGGAAGCTGGTCCTCTTCCGTTTGTTCCTCTATGTCTGGGCATTTTTGGGGTAATTTTTCCTTGGATGTTTTCTTTTATATATTCTATTTTTCTAATTTGTTTAGTGTTAATGTTTCCTTCTCTTGTTTATTTTTTATACTCGTTGTTTCAGCTTCATTCTAGCTAGAGTAATTTTAACTAGATCTCTTTTACTATAATTCATTTTTATTAAGTGTGCAAATTTGTTTATGATCGTTGAACTTCGGTCCATTAACTTTTATGTTGCAATCTACATTTAACAATTTTAGATCGTCTATAAATCTGTTTATTATCATATCTATCTGCTTTATATAGTACTTCTTTAGCATCTTCTTTGCTATGATAATAATTCTTTGCCGTAGTAATTTGCTTTCCGGGTTCTTTCGATGAACATGAATGTATTTTAACTTTGCTAATAAGGAAAACTATTTTAATGTTTTTTGAAAATTCTTCCAATAATAAAAATAAAAAGGTTTATTGTATTTCAATTTAATAATCTTTAAGAAATCCTAGATCATAAAGATTTTTATAAAAAAGTACTCCGGAAATTTATTCTCTAGGTTTTGAAAGAGCTCAATAACTTTTTAACAGCCTAAATGGCAGAAATATGCATTTGAAAGAACACAGCTTACTTTTTTGTATTTTTCCATACGTTACAATTAATGTAAAAAAACATATTTCTATTACCTAAAGGAGATGAAGCCTGGTTGAGGATGATAGAAACAAGAACCCGCCTGAATCTGCAGCAAAGCAATTAACTACCATTGAAGGGAGATCGAGAAATGTCTGAAACTAAGTAAAATATCTGAAACTAACATCTAAGAAAACAAAAAATTATAAGTATAGAGGTGTGAAAATTAAAATAAAATGGAGAAAAATTTGAAAAAAATGTTTTGAATTTTAATATAAGTTGAACCTGTTTCGCCCAGAGACGCCTGGTTGGTCTCATCGGTAGAGTTCAGGCGCCCCCTCTCTAGACAGGACTTTAAATAATAATTAACTACCATTCTTTAGCTTGACAGCTTTTGAGGTTAGGAACAAGATTTATTTCATCTGTATTTGCAGAAGAACAGCTTAGCTCCTTCAACCTGTTACGATTAAGAATTTAGGTAATTTCATATTTAAAGCTTCTTGTATGACTGCATTTTACTCATAATAAATCGCTGAACTTTATATACGGTGGGAAAAGCAAAAATCTATCTCGACCTATCACATACGTAACCAAAAAAAAGCATAACAACAAAATGTAGCTTCCTTATCGATGATGTTTACTTTTTTACTGCACTAATTTCTTCGTAAAGCTGTGCAATTCATTATGTCGGTGCACATAATACAGGCCGAAAAGCTGATACCTCGGTTATAATTCGCAATGCTGGCGTCACCACTACCACACGCATGCGCGCACTCGCTCTCCTCGCTACAGACCATAGGCCAATAAGAAGCACGTGGAACAGAATATTAAAAACCTCTCTGTTGTAGATATTTATATTTTCGCTGCATCAATCTGGTAGATATACACGAGCAATTACCAGACTTCTTAATCATAACTGATTGAAGTAGCTAAGCTGTTCTTCTGCAAATACAGATGAAATAAATCTTGTTCCTAACCTCAAAAGCTGTCGAGCTAAAGAATAGTAGTTGATTGTTTTGCTGCAGATTCAAAACATTCTTGTTCCTATCATCCTCTACCAGGCTTAATCTCCTTAAGGTAATAGAAATATGTTTTTTTACATTACAATTGTAACGTATGAAAAAAATACAAAAAAGTCAGCTGTGATTTTAAAATGCATATTTTTGTCATTTAGGCTGTTACAAAGTCATTGAGATCTTTCAAAACCCAGATCTAAAGATCATTATACAGTATCAAGAGTTTACATTATATTCTTAGAACTATGCATATTAAAAACACTAACATATTCTATATAGTATGGTTAATAAAATTAAATAATAGTACATTTCGATACGGGTATGGAAGGCGGTTATTTGCCTCGGAAGACGTTTTTCGCCCAAGCGAAGCGAGGGTGAAAAGTCGCACGAGGCAAAAATTACCTTACGCACCCGTATCGAAATGTACTACTTATTATTTAATTTTATTATCCGGGAGGACGATCCCGGTCGTCATCGTCCTCGCTGACGATCTCACAATGAAACTTTTGGTAATTTACAACGATATCAGCGGCTGGCTCTTACAGTCAATTAACAATTCAGCTTTAGTTGATAATAATAATAATGGTTATACTTAATAATTTATAATGATAATAACTTTTGTGCATAAAGATTGATGATGAAAATAATTATTGTACATAATAATTTACATATAGTTACATTATTGACACAATTCATTTTATTATTCTACCTGACATCATGTTCTATATGACTATTGTTTATATCATTTCACACTTTGTTTATATTATACATTATTTAAACGTATTTTCCATATTATAACCTAATGATATAATTAATTAGCCTAGAAAAAATAGCGAGAGAAATAAGGAATACAATTAATTGTAAAAAAAATAACCCCGCTTGTTAACATATTATTCTTAACATATTGTTAACATATTGTTGCCTCCTCTTGGCTTCTCTCCTTTCCCTTTCGCTTGCGTATTTCTCCGCAAACCTTCCCCTTCGATCTCTGCCCTGCTGCTCCAGGTTAGGTCTTCCCTCTTCTGCGATGGGCTCTGGCTGCGCCTGGTCTTCGGCTGCCGCTGGAGTATCCCCGTCGTAGATGCTCGACCCTGTCTCTTTCACCGTCTCTGCGTCGTCTTATCGTAGCCAAGAAGGCCTCTGTCCTTGAGACCACCCGCTCGATTTCTGCCAGTTCTTGACGGGCCTCTGCCAATTCCTGGCGAGCCTCATGTATGTGACACATGTATACCCATCAGTATAATCCACAAAAATACTTTTCTGGATATACACTTAAATAGCAGCATATAATAGATTTTACTCGGTAAGGAATAGAAAATGTGATTGAAAAATAATAAAGTGAATTAAAAATGATATATTTGTTTGCAAATACGACCTTGCAAAAAATGAAAATGAGAAAAGAGATTTACAAGCCTTTTTAGAGAATATTATTATAAGTTTCAGTAGTACATGTTTTCAATATGAGGTACTAAATAATATGCAAATCCAATCAATTACTTATTCGTATGAGAAAATAAGGTGATTATGTAATAAATAATACAATTTACAACGTTTATTTTATAATTTAACTATAAGATTAAAAAATGAATCTATTTTCCATCTCTGCTCTTAAATTATATTCAAACGTACCCCTTTTCGCGGTGTATGTCAAAAAATAATTTTTTGTAAATTCAATTCCTACAAATAAAGTTGTGCGTTGCAGATTCGTCAAATTTATTGCTTAAGCTGTAAATATAATAGATTTGTTCTTAAGATTTCATTTATTTTAGTTACAAAAGTATATTAATTTATAAAATGATCATTTCATAAAACAAATCGATCAAATCTTCAATCTTCTTTTTTCATTTGTTGTACTATACTTCTTGATAGCTTTCTGTTCATTAGGTAATTGCTCCTTTTTCTATATTTGTTTTATGTGATGTACACATACTTGAACTATTTTTTGCTTCCTGCTCTTTTTGCTCATGTACTCAAATACTTCACCTAATACTGACCGGTATAGATGTAACCCTTCTGCTTTTTATTTCTATATCTTTCTCTGTTAACGTTCGAGTTAGATTCACAAAATATAAAGTCAAAGTTATTACAAAGTCAAGCTGTGTACACGGAGTAACAAAAAATGTATATAAATCAATATCAAATACGTTATCGCCAAAATTGTACATTAAGCAAAATTATGAACTATTTAATAATAAAATATTTTATTTATTTATTTTTAATGAGTTTGATTTAGACTTGTTCTCTTAGTTTATAGTTGTGTGATTTATATATAAGTATTATAAACTCTTAATGATTATCTTATAAATAACATGTACGAATTTCTAATAAATATCACGTTAAGTAAGTTTAAAAATAAATTAATTATAATATACTAAAGAAACATCTTTTTAATAATTGCAATGTTTTAATTTATAGAAATTTATTAAATATTAAGGAATATAAATTGTATTTTATATAAAATTTGTTAATGTGTGTGTATGTGTTTGTGTATGTGTGTATTTGTCGGTACGTATGTGTCTATGAGGGGATGGGCATATGTTTTTTTCTTTTCCTCATTCATACTTAAATACAAGACTTGATGGACACCAGAACCAATACCTTCCATATTTTTTAATATTTTCACGGGAAAAAGTACATCTGCAAAAATAAATTTTTGTTTAATTCATTAACAAATTCTGTACAATAATTTGAAAGCATTATTAACCTTTAGAAGACTAGGATTTTACTCGTTCCTCTCACAAATGCATAAATAAGGTATCTTCTTATATCTTTAATTAATTATATATAAAGTATTGATCGAGGGGTGAGCTATTACAGAAGTTTTCCTCTAAAGGTTAATTTGTTTTGGTAGATTCTGTACTTGTACAAAGTCAATGTTAAAACCTCATAAGGTTGCAATTTTTGTATCTTTAATAATAATGTTAAAATGCACAAACTAAAAAGAAGAGGCCAAACACTTGCTAAACTTTTCAAAAATTTAAATGTCGAGACTTTTGCGCTTGTACAGCCTTTACCAAAATTTATGTGGTTATAAAATATTATTTCTTGAGATAAATATGTTTTTTTTCTCTAAAACTAAAAGAAAATGTTAGTTACCTCTTTGTCTGTCTCGTAAAAGCATTTCACAAATGTAAAAGCCATTTCACATGAATCCTCTATTTTTGATGCTTTAAATAACGTTAAAATTATGTTCTTTTTGATAAAAATTATTTTTAAAAATAGATTTTAAGTACCTTGTTCTTCACATTTTATACATGCTGCTTTCATTGGTTCGACATATTCATCTGGCATCATCAAGTCTATTTGGGACATTATTGAGGGTAATAATATTTCTCCATTCTTTACCTAAAACAATATCTTGTGTTTAAATATGAATAATATTTCTGTAATTGATTTAGGTTTTTAATCATAAAGACTTATTTTACTATTTTCATCTTTTATTAGACTTACTATTTTCATCATTTGTAAAATGCATCTCGAGAAACACATTAATCCTTTATCTGGAGGAAACTCTCCATTTTTCGTTCCTTCAATCAATTCTAAAAATTGGTGAAAAATAGTTACGTTTAGAAATTTAAACTTGATAGATTTGTAATAAAATTAATTGTTTTAGTTTAACTATGAATTGTAAGTAAACATTCGAACACCCATTATACGAATGGCTGTACAAATGATTAATATTTAATTGATATAGTAAATGTTTGATAATATTTATATCACCATTTATTATAAAAATTCAAGAACAAAAATTAAAATTTTTATTGAATAACGTTTGATACTTTTTCGTTAATTAATAATATAAACTTTAATTTATGATTTTATACAAGAAATGCATTTAATATTATTGGTGAAGTAAAATGCATTATTTAACAGAAGCTTTAATTCATTTACATTTAATCTTCTGAAAATTTATATAAAATAATTAATAATGTAACATTAATTACAAAAATAAAAAAATTTCAATTTCTTGTATAACAGTACCCAAAACAAATTAGTACAAACCTGCATCTACAGTAACTTTCTTCATACATGAATTCTTGAACGGTTTTAGAGTATTTTTTATTTGGTCTATAGTCATTTTCTTAAAAAAAAAATTATACGTATATATAAATTAGCACTTTATAAAATTTCACAAAATAATTTTGATAAAAAACACTTTTTAAAAACTTACGGATTCCACTTCTTTAAATGTTATAACAGTAAGCGCTAATATTATCAAGTAAAGTAGTAATCTCATTTTGCCTTTTTTAACTTCCGTTGTTGTCTACTTGAATCTCGTAACTACTAAACGATTGCTTTATTCATTTTTGTCTTTTATAGCAGTAAGCAATTTAATAATTAGTTATCAAAAGTACGTAACTAATAATGCAATAAATTTTTTAATGACTTGTTGTAAAGCTATCTATTTTAGAAAAATAATGAAGCCTTTGCTGGTAAAATTAACTTGAATGCTTTTTTTTGATATACTAAACTAAGTATCGTTTTCAAAGAATGTCATTCTTAAAAATTGTCTAGTTAAATAACATTAATTAAATAAAAATTAATATAATATTATAAAAATTATTAATAATAACTATTATTATTTTTAATCTTCCCATTGATTTATGCAAAAAATAAAAATTTTCAAACTATACCAATTCAAACGATGAAACTTTCATTGTTATAAACAATTATTAACAAATTAATGTTAGAAAAAAACGGGATCCTGCCCTTTTCGAGAGTATATGTATAATTAAAATTTTTAAGTTTTCGATTTTTGTTAATCCCATGCTCCATTATGCAAAGTAATTTTAATTTTTAATTTTTAAAATTTAAAATGCTTATATCTCGAAAACTACGAGAAAACTGTAAAACACTTACCGGTTAATAATATTAATATGGTCATTATCATCATTTATTGATCTGATTAATAAATTGATAAATATAGGATAGCATGTATGCGTGATGCGCGGTTTCTCTTGAATTATTATTTGGAGCCACTGAAGAAAGATTGCGTAAAAACATATTGTTTATTTTGGGATTATTGAAATCAATCGTCACACGATCATTTATTGGATTTTTTTGGCTAATTATTTCATTTTCTTAGTCGACGTTTCGGTCATCTGTGAGGAGAAAAATTCTGCTGATCCTCATCAAGGCGGTTATGTAGGTAGTTTATATATTAAAATCATATTTATAAAAATAAATATTATAATAAATGAGTCAATATATGAAATTATAGCTATTTTATTATAAAAATAAAAATTGTAGATTTATTTTAAGATATTAACGAACAGTACTTGCGCTTATATGCAAGCAACTTCGATAAAGAAACAATTTATCAATCGAATGAAAGTGAGGCCAAAGTAAGAAAACAATTAACAATGACAATGAACATCAAGGCAAAGGTGACCCTCAAATGAAGGTGCACTCTACGAGAAATTTTGTGGATAGCAATCGACCTATTTGTGAATGACTGTCGTAAACTTAGAGAAATAACGGCACAACTCTGAGGGACTGGAGATTAGTTTTATTGGGACCAAAGTTTACACGAGCAGAGTAACGGCTTACTAAACTGTTGGACTGGCGCGGCGGTCCTTCTTATACAAGAAAAAACAATAGAGAACAATAGAAATAAAAAATAATAGTTTTTATTTGTAAAACTTTACAATTGACAATAATTATTGATCGGTCGGTTTCGTATTTTCAGAGCATCAACACTCGTGCTTGCATAATTGAAATATGTAAGAGTAGTAATAACGAGTGTGACAGCACTCGCAGCCGAAACAAATCAATAAATCAATAAATTATAAATTTCGAATTTTCTTCTACCCGACAAACAATTAAATATAGCTATGTTTATAAATCAACACTGTACGCCACTTGCAATAATTAGTATAGGTAACTTTGGACAAATAGCATTTTAGGGTGCATACCTATTGAACCGAGGTTGGAAGAGGAGAGTAAAGAAACGGGGAAAGGCATACAAATTTTTCTTTTCCCTATTTTAAAAATAACCAAATTTTTAAATTATAATATACAGACTATAAATTACGAAATGTTAGTAAGGAAGGATATCTAATATTCCACGAGTATTTCCTATTTATCAATTAGTTTTGAAATTTTATTTTTTCATACCCCATATGCAAAGCTCGATTTCGCGTACGCACGAATAAGAAGACGTATGCTGAATCACATTTTGTGCTTGTCGTATAAAAAAATACGGTTCGATTCATGAATGACAAGGTGATTTCAACCTCGCGTGACCTTTTAACCCTCTTCTCGCTTCATTCATGAGCAAACATCTACGCAAGATTGAAATCACTTTCTCGTACTAGTATCAAAATGTTCTATAATTCTTACGATCAGTCAAACTAATAGTCATTGAAACAATTGCTTTAGTTATTTCAGTAGCTATCATTCAACGTGGCTAGTTAGAATTATTATTTAACGGCGACCTAATTTTTTAACTATGAAAAATATAAAACTATATTATTAATTTTTTCTGTCTTTTTTATAAAAAGTATTAAATGTATATGTAAAGACATAAGAAGAAATTCATAACAGTTAATCAAAAGAGTTAAATATTACATAAAGTATAAGTAATATTTCAAAAATAATAACAAAAAGTTTTTGGAAACAATTTTCTACTATTTTATTTTTATATAATACTAAAAATAAGTTGAATTATTCAAGAAAAAATTCTTAGAATTATAAAATTATGTGACGATCGATTTCTAAAATTTAACAAATAAATTAACTTATATGTCATTCGAAACGAAGTAAATGATGGTGATTCCATTATAAAAGTTGTTACAGCTCTCAGATGTTTCGATATGAAATTGTAATAACTCCGTTAATGCATCTTGCAACTATCGCTCAAAGCTAAATGAAATTAATTTTCTCGATAACGAAAGTGTGGAATTCATCGCTTTCATTCCTGGCTATGTATGTCCCTTGGCATATTTATCGCATAATATTTTTTATCATCTAAAGTTTATCAAAGAAAAAAAATGCAATCATTTACTTTTTACAGTTTAACATATTTACAGATTTTATTACGAATTTTTAAGGTTTTTGGCCTTGCTACATTTTCGATAGTTAAAAAGACTAAAAAGATGAATAACGATCGTAAAGAAGTACATTTTTCAGCTTCTCGTTTAGGTGTACTCTATAATATTCTATATATGATAGCTTTAGTGGTCGCAAATGCGCTCACAATTAAAACTCTGTATTTAACAAGATACAAGAAAACCTTAACTTTATTTCATATTATTGATTTTTTTGAAATTATTTGTGGCACTACTATTGTTCTCTTAGTTCTAATATTATACTGTTTCTATCAAAACAGATCCATAAAGATATCAGCAAGGATTTATAAAACTAAATTACTAATTGATCAATTAAATACTGACCATGAAAAAAAATCAAATTTTCTCTATACAGCAATACTTGTAGCTTTTCATATATTTCTGACAATGAGTATAGTTATTAGTGGCTTAGTCTACAACCATACATTCAAGTTTTTGATTAGTGCTGCCACTAGAAACTTGGTGATGATATGGTTATTTGTTCAGTATGGAGTTGTAGTCAGGATTCTGTTGGATATGTTTAAAATCATTAATGAAGTACTTACTGATCTAATAAAAATGCCATCTTTAGAAGTTCAGTGCCAAAAGAGTTTTCTCAATAGTGTTTTAGTAAGTAAAAGGAAACTTTACTTATTATCGTCTGTGCGTGAGTTACATTATTCTTTACTTAAAGTGTGTCAAGAGGTGATAGAGTACTACGATTTGATAATTTTAGTATGTGTAGCCTATGTTTTTGTTTGTCTAGTGGTATTTGCATATTTCTTTTTAGACCTTCTGATTGAGAGAAAAATTATTTTTACTTTTATTGAATATGTTCATCTACTTATGTGGTTCATTAGCTTTACATCTGCCTTCGTATCATTATCGAGAAATGTGACCAAAATAATGGCTGAAGTAAGTAAAAATCGTCTAACAAGTTTCTGCCATAATAATTTATTTAAATAAAGTACCATGAAATAAAGTAAAGACAGATTTGCCTAGAAAAGTAGCAGGTTTGTAAGAACTCTTTTATACGGTAAAATTTTTTCATAATAATACATATTAAATAATTATATCTCTCTAAGTCGCTGACTTATCAAGTTTATCTTATTTCATGGTACTTACTATTGATGTCTTTAATTTGAATAAAATGAATAAAAAGTAACTTAAGTAATTTAATATTATTGAAAATTAAGTATACTTATAAAATATTTCATTTTAGGATATTAAATAAAAAACTATATAAAAGTTAATGAAAAAAATATATTTACTTATAATTTTATTTACTATTTAATATAAATTTCATTAGCTAATTTATAATAGGTCTTATATTGTTATATTTATAATTTCTATTAATGTTATTTTTAATTTTAAACAAATTCAACAACTTAGAAATGAATATTACAAAACTACTAAAAACATTAAAAACTAAATTATAATAAATTGTTAAATATCATTTGTTTACATCCATATACTTTATACATAATCTACAATTTAAAAATTCATTAATAATATATAAATGTACAAATGTCGTATTGCAGTTTGATGGTGTATAATGAGTATTCTTTATACAATGTTAAATTAAAAATGACTGTCTTATTATTGTTTTAATTTTATAGATTGATAAAACTGGAATAATAGTCCATCAATTGATAAGAAGCACTATTAATAATGAAATTTTAAACGAGGTAATTCTAATAGTAATAATAATAAATAACATTATCCTTTAAATTTCTAAAATATTTCAGCTAAAAGATTTTTCTATGTATTTACTTCATATGCGAATCAAATTTACTGCATGGGGATTTTTTTCACTTGATGGTACTCTTGTACAATCAGTGAGTATATTATTCCACGACAAACAAACAAGCAAACATGAGTTTTTAGTACTTATTAACTTGTATTTTCTTATCTTCGTCTAGATTTTTAGTTCGATGACAACATATTTGGTAATATTAATCCAATTCCAATTAGATTCTGCAAATTCTGCAAAAAATTTGCCATCTTGTAACAATACTTGAATTTGATGATCATGTTTTATAATTTAAACAGAAATATTTACATGTCGTTTATACTTTATATTTTGCATAATTAATAATTGACTTAGTCAATACTTTTGTCTATGTATATTTGAATTATAACATTAAGGCAATATATTTTGTAAGTCTTTTACTTTCTTTTTCAACTTAATTTAAAATTAAATTAACTTATCTAATGAAGAGAGGTTCTCATCTCTGCATCATAGATTTCGATAAAATACATGAAATAAATAACACTCTATTATTATTTTTACTTTTACTAAGAATTTTTCTCAAAGAATTGGCATAAGCGTGAGAAAGACATAATTCTCGCTTTGTGCAAATCGTATTAAAAAAATCGTTTCGATACAAGATCGAAAAGGTGATTTCAACCTTTAGTTGCTTTTCCACCCTTGCTCTAATCGAGCGCAAACGTTTCCGTAAAGCTAAAATCATCTTCTCGCTAGAAAATATATTGTTATTGTTCAGTGTTTTACTTTGGTGGTCGCTTTTTTGTTTCATTTTATATTTTTGTTCTTACTTGAATTTTTTTATGTCGGTAAATCTGAAAACAGTCACTTTAAGCATGTTTTTTAGATATTAAAAAAAATGTAGAAAACGTGCATGTGTTACAGAAAAAAACTTAAATACTGTATTTAAATATATAATTCAGAATATTTTATAATAATATTCTCGCAATTTGATTACTTCAATAAATATTAAATTTTAATAAATAAAAAATTATATCATTCGTCTTATTTTTTCATTTATGATAAATCATAAAACTTATCAATAATTTTCTTCTATAGTTCATGCATATGATTTTTTTTATATAAATTGTGTTAACATTCCTGTCGTCATAAGAACGACCTTGCAGACTTGATAAAATCGGTTTATACTTATCGCTGAATTAAATCATGATGATAAACTATTATAGGTGAATAAAGTGATAGTAACAATAATATACTAATTTGAGAATGACTATTACGATCGTGCGAAAGATGTAAAGTACATTTTTCATATGTATATGTCCTAAAATCTAATATTATCAAACTTTTATATTCAGTTACGTGATTGTATTGTATTGTATTGTTTACATTGCTAATGCTAGAATGATAAAACTTAATAGTTCAAATAAAATTAATTTTGTAATATTTTTACATCACTTTTTTTTTATTATAGGATTAGCAAATTTTTCTATGAACAAAAACATAAACTATTCTAGATCAAATAATCTTCAGCTTTCATTTGCTCCATCACGACTTGCAAATTTTTATAGTGTAATTATAATGTGTTTACTATCCGTCATATGTTATGCCGGTATTAGTTCAGTGTACATCGACGTATATAAATCGCATGTGATGCTCTTTCAAATAGTTGACTTTTGTCATATGATTTTGGGTACAACAGTTGCGCTTACAATACTCTTAAATTTTTACGTAAAAGTTAAAGAGCTAGTTAGATTATTAAAAAACATTTTTGAAATTCATAATATTTTTATTAATTTAAATACATCAGACCCTAATAATTCACTTATTTACTATATAATTACTGTATTTACTTTTCTTATTATGATATTAACAATTTTTTTGGTTTCTGGTATTATGTATTCTCGAACCTTTCTAATATTTTTAGTCAATTTTCTACCTAATTTTATAGTAGTAAGTTTGGTAATTCAATATGCGATTGTCGTAAGAATACTTCTATTTATGTTTAAAAATATAAACAAAATGATTTATAGGAATGTTAATTCATTTAATTTAATTATTCCTTATCAGAAAAGTGTCAAAATATTTACAGTTTTAAGTGCAATTCAAAATCAAAATGTATCTACATATTGGGATCTTCATTTAACTATATGTAAAGTAACTCACGAAGTAGCTCGCTTTTATGATTTTTCCATTTTGGGTTGTATTATTTATATATTTGTTACTTTGGTAGTGTATACATATTTTTTGTTAAATTTCATATTAGATAGAAAGAAACCATTTACAATGATAGAATATGTTCATTTAACAATGTGGGACATTATATTTTTATGCTCAATGTTACTATTAAGTAGAAATGTTACAGCAACTGTAAATGAGGTAAATGTAAAATACAAAATGCAAAAGATAATTATAACGGATTTAGTTTTTAGTCAGTTTTGTTAACGAAGATTGATTAAAAAAATTATTTCATAATAAATATTGACTAAAAAGAAGATCGGTGAACATGTTTCTATGTACATATGTAGAAAATAAAAATTTTGTTTTTTAAAATTTAGACATACAAAACAGGTGGTATTGTTAGTGAATTAACTAAAAATACTTTAGATCGAGAATATAAAATGTTGGTAAGATTTTTAGAAAAATACCAAATAAATATATTTTTATATTTGTAATAGACATTGATTTTTTTCTATTTACATTTTAGCTAAAGGAATTTTCTTCGTATTTAATTCAAAAGAAAGTAAAATTTACTGCTTATGATTTTTTCTCATTAGACAGTACTCTTTTAACATCAGTTAGTTTAATTTTGAAATTAAATATAATTCGAACTACATACAACTAATTAACTTGTATTGAAAATAATATATTTTTTTCACAGATCGTCAATTCAATTGTCACGTATATGGTTATTTTGCTTCAATTTCAACTTCAAGATTCAAAGCAAAATGCTTTGCGCCATTCTGCAACTTGATGCCTTTTCATGTCATTTTACAATCAAAGCCATGAAAAAAAAAAAAAATTAAACGTAAATATAGAGAATGGTGTACAAAGTAAAAATTGTACTGCTGATAACATTATCATGTCGGGAATTAAAAAATTTATTTATTATTTGATCGTAGGTAACAAAAATTAATCTAATATAGAAATATATATAATTGATTAAAAAATGTAATTAATCATGTATAAATACATTATCCTCATTTATAAACACTTTTGTAATTTTTTTTATGATTGATACTTAATTGTTGAGTTGGTTTAAAATACTCAAAAGTATATTAAACAATAATTCTTCTAAATATTATTAAATTTCATATAATGAATACTACCTATTTTTCGTCAGAATATTGTAAAGTTTAAAAAGTGAAACTATCAATCGCCACGAATAACACAAAATTTTAACTTAAACTTTTACCTGGCTTAAGTTCTTCTTTCTTTCATTGGCCTTTCAGTCCAATAGCTATAGGCCAATGTGTCTTAAGTTTCTGTATGTCTTATAATGAGAGTCATTTTAACTGTTTTAGGAAAGGTCATTTTTATTATTTATTCGATCAAACCTAGTTGTACACCTTAATTTTTGTAATAATTTGTAATGCACTATTTATATTTTTATTTTATTGTTTTTTTTGTATGCACTTATACTATCAATTTCCTTGTGTTTAAGTTGTTCAAGCATTTTATTATTATCTTTATCATAAAAGAAATTTATTTATAAAAATATATTTCTTTACTTTTATTGCGTAGCTTATTTTTTACGCACATATACCATGTATTTGCTTGCATCTAAATTACTTCTCATTCTCATGTTTGTTGCATTAAAAATTTATATTCTATGGAATTCGAGTTAGTGGATTAGTTGTTTATATTAATGACAATAAAATTATTATTTTATGACACACAGACAGTTCCCCGATGACTCATTCAGAAATAATTCAAGAATATAGTTCTAGACCAAAATTGCATCTTCATTTTTAGTACGAATTTCTCAATAGAATGTAATACTTGTAAGAGAGTAATGAAGCTTCATTCTCCTAATAAAATTAAGTTTTTGATATTTTTACAACGTTTTTTTTCGTTAACGGGTTTATCAACCATTACCATAAGTATTGAAAAAGTATCAAAAATAAAATCGAAAAATTCAGGAAACAGACAGCTGTCTTTTGATACTTCACGAATCGCTATTTTCTATAATGTGATTTTAATGTGCTTACTACTTGGACTCTGCTACTGTGGCATCAATTCTGCATTTACAGAAATATACGATAAAAAAGTAACTTTATTTCAAATAATCGACTTTTTACAAATAATTTTTTGTGCATTAGTAGTTGATCTCATATTTCTTTGCTATTGCCTAAAATCCGACGAGTTAGCAGAAGTGTCGCATAAAATATACGAAGCTTATCAAGTTTTAGAAAGTTTAAATGCAACGAAAAATCAAAATGTAGCATTCAGATACATAGCAACCGTTTTTGCGATTTATAAAGCGGCCATAATAATATTCTTTGCAAGTGGTATTGTCTACTTCAGAAGCGCTGTGCTTTTCTTCACTGGCTTTATGCCAAATTTGGTAGTTACTTGGTTAGTAATACAGTATGCATTCGTTGTTAAAATACTTTTATCGATGTTTGAAGGTACAAATGAAGCAATGAAGAATATTCTTTTTCCACTTTCACAAACAATGGCAGATCATGATACAGTTTCTAATATTTTGAGTTTCTATAATACAAAATTTCCAAATTTAGCTTCGTTATTAGGAATGCATTCAACTTTGTGTAACGTATCATACGTCGTGTCAAAATTTTACGACATACCTATTTTGAGTTGTATACTTTACATTTTCATCTGCTTTGTAGTTTACATGTACTGCTTATTGAATCTCATTATAGACAATTATCAACCGTTTCTCGTAATGGAATATGTGCATTTAGCTGCTTGGAATTTTTGCTTCGTGTGTTCAATATTGACACTAACCAGAAATGTTACAAATACTATCAATGAAGTAATTATTTTTTAAAACTATGTTCTTCAACTAATATTGTTTAATATCGATACTTATTTAATATTTTATTAATTTTATTTTGTATTTAGGCAGATAAAACACATAAAATTATTTCTAATTTAATAAGAAACAATGTGGATTGGAAGTTAAAATCTGAGGTAAAGCAAAAAAGTTTTTAAAATATTGTTAAAAAGTTTTTAAATGACATTATATTTCACATTTCAGCTAAAGGACTTCTCATGGTCATTATGTAATAAAAAGATTAAATTCACAGCGTACGATTTTTTTTCTTTGGATAGCACTTTGGTAGCTTCAGTTAGTGTATTTTTTACATAATCATTAAAGTGCAAGACTCAAACATAATTTCTACCTTATAGACATTTCATAACTTGTATTTGACATTCGTAACTTGGATTTTGCAAAATAATATTAAGCACGTGGCAGGAGCGGATACCGGCGGCTTTTTGATGAAAAATACTAAGTTAAAAAATGTTTAATTTTCTAAAATTTACATAAATCTAATTATAAAATTATTTATTTGAAAATCTGTACTCTATAAGGTATGAACTATGTGAACATTATTGATCATATTGATTTTAATTTTCAAATTATTGAAGTAGTTTTACTTATTAGAATTTAATTTTTTTTTATTTAGATTGTCAATTCAATGGCGACGTACTTGGTAATTTTAATCCAGTTTCAGATTCAAAGCTCTACTCAGGCAAGATATTTAAATCAAACTACCTAAAACAAGATAAAAAAATTAATATTAATGTGCAACAAAATAACCACAATAGAGGATCTATGACAAATCATAATTCATTTTTGTAACATTTTTCGATTAAAATAAATACATCAATATAATATTGTACAAAAGTATAAAATTTTAATATTACTATAGAAAAATTTTCATATGATTATTTTTTAGTTTGGTAGCTTTATTATAATAATTACCATTTTATATATGCAATGTGAAATTAAATGACTTAACTTAAATGTATTATATTTTATAAATAAAGTGTAAATAAAAAATAATTATTTAAATTTTTATATTTTGAAGTACTTAGTCTTTTCTAGTCATTTTTCTTTTTTAATGTTATTCTGTGTACAACATTTTTATGATTGATTGATGTTTAAATCCTATGTTTCTTTTCAATATTATCAAAGATAAAGTAATACACGATAAATTGCAACGTATTATTTGAACAGGGATGTTTAATCGTCACAAAATTATTTGTCTATTTTATTGAAATATAATGGTTCAATGACATGGCATTTCTATTTATCGCCTTCCTACGGGGTGACAGTGAATGGCGCTAGTTATTTACCATTAGTATACTGTGAAAGATGATTTTTAGATTAGCTTCATATTATAATAAAATAACAGTGTGATAAAAAATGCATTTATTTAATTTTAAACATTCCTACTGGGTGATATTAGTGCATAGATTTTTCTTATTTATCGGACTAGCAACATTCTTAATTAACTTTGATAAAATCAACAAATCTCAATTTCGAACTCAAAAATTAGTTTTTTGTTCATCTCAAACTGCCGTATTTTATAATATTATATTAACAGCACTTATGTTTGCATTATGTTATTTCGGAATCCAAGCATCATATGTAAACATTTATGAAAAACAGATAGAGTTTTTTCAAATTATAGACTTTATGAAATTAATTATTGGAGTTATCGTATCTAATGTTATATTTATAATCTTTTGTATTAAGAGAAACCAAATTATCAAAATCTGTGAATGCATGTACAGCGTATATCAGAATCTTGTCAGTTTGTACGACGATAATACGTACGATTCAGACTTGATATACTTCCCAGTAATGTTTGCTGGAAATATCGTCATTATATTAATTTTCTTGATCACAGGTATCAATTACCTACCAAATTCGGTGATTTTTCTTCTATACATTTTACCTAACATAACGATCATTTGGTTAATCATACAGTACCTTTTTCTGGTGAAAGGCTTGACGTTGATGTTCAAAATCATCAATACAAAAATTCACAGAACAATAACTTGTTTTTCTCTGAAATGGAATCGCAACGAAAGTATTCAGTCATCTGAAGTTTCTGATTTAATAAGGCGACATACTTTATGCGCATTATATGATTTTCATGCAAAATTGTGTGATGTTTCTTACAACATTTCGCAGTTTTATGGTTTTCCTATTCTATGTTGCATTGTTTACGTTTTTATCTACGTGGTGGTCTGCATGTATTTTTTATTGAATTTTATGATTAATAGATATCAACCATTTTTAATGGTTACGTACATTCATCTAGCAGCCTGGAACATTTACTATGTTCTTTTTATTATTATCTTATTTAAAAATATAATGGACACTGAGTACGAGGTAATTCTATTATTTATTTTAATACTTTATGTCTGAACGGTTTATTAAAATATTTTTGCTCAATATCTCTCTTTATAAATTGCACCGTTAAGAATTTAAAATGTCACTGCCTAAATTTATTCAAATTATTTTGATATATTTAGAAGAAGGTATCCTAAGGTATTCTAATGTCGTATTTTTAAGTTTATTGAATAATTTACTAAAAATTCATTTGAGTACATAATATTGAAAACTTAAGTGAAATTTGCATCAGGTTAAAATAAGATTACGGTAGAATTATTATATTAATTTTAATTATATTAATTATAGAAATTTAATTTTATTAATTATCATTAATGGGACGTGAAATTTCATTTTTCGGTTTGAATTGCGACAGCAATACACGAAAACCGTAGAAACTGTCACAAAATGGCGAAAAATTTTACTGCCAAGAAAACAACAATGTTTTTAAAATAGTTTAAATAAATTTTATATAAGCTTTATCTAAAAACAATATCTAACGCGCGTGAGGCGTTTGTAAATATTTAATTCTTGCTAAAAATAGCGTTTTAGGCTGCAAAACTCAGTCTTCAGACACATACGTAAAATAAAATTTTACTAAAAATCATTTGTAAAATCGAATTTTATGGTTAA
>JAPYZA010002322.1:0-17666 GCA_030522685.1 Eupelmus azureus | reverse complement strand
AAGAATATTAACACAATATTCCTACAATATTGAAAGAATATTAACACAATATTCCTACAATATTGAAAGAATATTAACACAATATTAACACGATATTGAAAGAATATTAACACAATATTCCTACAATATTGAAAGAATATTAACACAATATTCCTACATTAGTGAAAGAATATTAGCACAATATTCTTACAATATTGAAAGAATATTAACACAACATTCTTACAATATTGAAAGAATAGTAACATAATATTGTTACAATTTCGCTATAATATTGCTACAATATTAAAACGATATTGATACAATATTAATGCAGTATTTTGTATAACATCTGTGAAATATTGCAAAAACATTAGCGCCATTTTGCTACAATAATAATACATTACAATATCTTATCAGTATTTTAAGAATATTATTATAGATTTGTGTTATATAATATTGTTACAGTTATGTTGCTGTAATATATATAATATATTGCTGAGGCAAATAATTGATGCAATAATAGTACAATATTGATTTAGAACCTACATTTACTCCTGAAAGTTACTTTCAGGATTAAAACCTACATTTTAAACTTTTAAAAAAATTAAAATGTTGGTTTTAAACTTTTTACTTCCAGATTTCGCACTTTTGCGTTTAGAGTGTACAGTAATCGTATTAATATATTAAAAAAAATATATCTCATATATATAATGAAATCTTTTTTATACACATCGATCAAGCCTAATCTATAATCAAATCATTCTTTCACTCAAAAAAAGTCAAAGAACACACAAACCAAACTAATCTAGCATAAAAAACAAAACTTATCTTCTCCCTACATCAATCACAAAAAAAATCGTCTTACCCGCAAGCCTGCACGGTAGCCACGGTCCGAGTATCCGGCATATTGTCGCACGGATGCTGCTGGTTCATAGTATAGAGCAGCTCTCCACCGGGGCTACCGGGACAGCTAGCCCCGAAAACAACATTATCCGGGAATTGCACATTCACCCGGCCGACCGGTACTAGGAGTAGTAGTAGGGCAGCGCCTCCACCTAGCGCGGAGAACAGCGACAGTAGAATCTGTAATGAAATGATTGAAAAACGATTTTTTCGCGTGAGATTTTGCTTCGACTGATAGTTGAATTAGATCGGTGATGTGGTGAGTGGTTCGGATTGAGAATAGTATATAATATTTTACTTTATCTTGTATAAAATTTTGAAAAGTTTGTTGCTGTAACCAGTTTAAATCGTCAGTCGTTGGTTAGATGAATGATTCTTACCTTAAAATTACCTATTCGATCGGCTATTAAACCAGCTATGGGTGGCATTATTATCGCGACAAAGGGTGTTATCGCACTCATGATTGCAGTTTCTTCTACATTGATTCCTAGTTCTCTCATATGTATCGTCAGGTACGGATAGAGTATATACAAAGCTGAAAATTTATTGAATGTCATTTATTTTACATTTCCAATAAGAACTTTCGAGAATACGAAATTTAATAATAAAAGGAATGTATATCGATTTCTATTTAAGAGAATATGTTAAATCAAAAATTTTATTCAGTAATCTATTTTATAGAATTAACCTCATATTTTTAAAAACCATACGTAAAAACCAGACGTAAAAACTGCATGTTATCAATTTAGACCTTACTTTAATTCTGACATAAATAAAATGATTTATAAATTGGTGTATATTCAATAACTTCATAACATTTTTTTAAACAGTCATAAAACTTGAATATAATTAACTGTCTTTAAATCTGTTATCGTTCTTCGGTATACATATTAAAACGTTTACTTATAAAAAAAGTATGTTTTAAATACTCACTCGAAGTCTGAACAAAAAATATGAGCTTCAGTGGCATTAGCTCCTTCTGCCGGAAATCCTTGATGATTCTCCGGAAGAAGCTTTTGAGTAGCATCATTTTGACTGTGTTTTTCGTTCGGTTCGACGCATATGCGGGATACCTGTCCCCTTCGTTTACTCTGCGTCTTTTTCACACCGTCGTAATTTTTTTTCACCTTCTACAAATCATCCTCTACGTGTACTTTCGGCAAAATTCTGTCAAAATATGATTTATTATTTTAATGAATATAGTTGCTCTAAATTCAAGATTTATTATAAAACTAATAGTAAATAATAAAAAATTAAAGTACTTTTATTTAATTTCTAGTAAGACGAGAAAAATAGTTTTAATACTATTTTTAATGTTTTAGTTAATTATATCAATCTACAAATTTAGATGAAAATAAAATTTGTACAGAAAGTATCAATCTTAAAATGAACTAGAGAAATATTGTTTGTTAGTTATACTGGGTCTTATGGTGTAAGAGTAATTAGAGACTACTGAATATCTCTTTGCGTTATATATGAGTAAATTAGTCGAAAATGTTTGTTAGTTTGTTTTATACGTACGTAACTTTAAACTTTACACATTGTACGCGTGAAGTAAAAAACAAACATTGTCCCTCATAAAATTTTGATTAGTGAGGCTTAACTGTGCAATCAGTTCTTAATTTAACTCTAAATAAAGCTTAATTTATTATCAAAGCTTAATATATAAAAAAGTCATTTACTTGACACTAGTTGTTGGGACCTAGTTAATTTTGTATGCTTGCAAAATTAATTGAACTTGACATGCTCGTGCGATCGCAATCACAACTGGAGTGTAAAGTTTAACTTCATTTGTTATTAAAATAATTATTGTGTATTTCGGTGTCACTTTTTTTATTTTTATTTATACCTTAAAATAACAGTCACAAATTTTTTAAGCACTAATCTGGCTCAATATGGTGAGGGTTAAAAAAATATATATGATCAAAAACTTTTCATTTTTAAATTTTAAATAACAATAATATGTATTTTTAAATGTTTAATATTTTAAAATTCTATTTAATTTATTTTTTGTGTTCACAGATATACGTTTATTAGAACAGCCAGTAAGCAATTAAAGAAATATAAAATTATTACACGTAAATTAAGCTCGTATCTTTCAGAAATAAATGTGGGAAAAATTCCTTATAAACTAAAAAAAATAAGAGATATATGTATTATTTTATTTATTCACACAAAAAGTAATTATTAAAATTTAATAAGATTATCCCTAACTACAAGACCTAATTGGCATGGCGTGGAATTATTCCCATACAAAAGAATCAAAAAGAAACATAATTGAATGAGAAACAAGCTTTAAGAACCTCAATCATAAATATGTTTTTGAATTTATCGTGTAATAATTATACCTCGTTTTATTCTCTTTTGGTTGATATCCAATTAAACACATGAATTAAAGTGTTATACCTTAAAAATAAATTAAACATTATCTTTAAAGTATGCTTATGTATTTAATACAATAATATTTATTTTTCTTATCTTAATGAAAAGGGTTTTCTAAACAACTATTTGATTGAACAATTAATTACAGATGATTTAACACGATCCAAACATAAAATTTTTCACATATGTACTTGAAATTATTCAAATATCGATTATTCCAGAAACGATCATAATTCTAATATTATTACCGAAAAAATTGTTATACTAAATAGTGAATATTTGAATTCTATCATTTTTTATATTTATTAAAGATCCTAAAAAATAATTAAAAAATTAAAATTATCCTTATCGACGCTTTCCGATACATATTAATAAACATTCGGAATTAAGTACACTTTCATAACATCACGCATGCATATCCAGCAATGATAAACTATGTCACGCGCCGAATCTACAACAGCACCGCTTTCACTTTTTATTAACTAAAATAAATTTCACTAAATAGAACAGCACATCAGCACAGCGCAAACACCGCGCAAAAATAATCCCATCCTTCCCTCCAAATCACTGAACTACCTCTAAAAAAGAACAAATTTAGACTCAAAGCTACAACTGCAACTGAATTAACTTCTGTCTTTCGAATCGGATTTCAAAAATTTTGACAGCACCGATATCTTATACCATCACCTCATCCCATGGGTACATACACTTTTCGTCTAGGAAGTTTCTCGGCGATCTGAGACACTACTGCAGCGGGCTATTTGACACAACGCGCGCTCGCTTCGCGCCGTCACTTTCACATCACTGTCCGCGCCACGGAAACCACGCGCGGGCCTCGCAAGACGAGTGGGGGAGGGGGGGGGGAGGACCCCACTATGGGCGAAAACGCGAGGTCAGAGCCTCTTGATGGACTTGTCAGATTCTTTTGGTAGCTGATTCAGGGTAGTTTTGGCTGGGTGTGAATTTTAGTATGGGTTGTTGCTTGAGAATTATTTTTTGGGGTCTAAGTGTGCTAAGTGAGGTGAGTTGGAGAATTCTTTTCTTGATGCTTAATTAGTGAAATACATAAAAGAAGAAATGATTTAGTATGTAAAACTTATTAGGTTTAACGGCGTTAAATATTTTCAACAAAGAAGGATTTTTTGAATTGTGTTTGAGTAGGTCTAATGTACAAAATGAGAATAAGTAAAAATATGCTAATTTTTGGTAAACAAGAATTTATTTAGCGAATTATAATTTTAGACTCAAAGTGAACAAAGAAAAAAAATTAAACTTTTTAATTTGTAACTTATTCCTGTCCTCTCTTAAAACTATTGCTATATTTTACAACGCACGCTGAACAGTACTTGCGATTATATGACAAAGTGAGCAATCCGAAGGGATGAGTCTCACACGACGAAGGTTGCTTCCCTATCCGCAACTCGAACTAACTGTTAGTCCCATGCTGTACTCTTCTTTTATAAGCTCAAGGGAAAAAGGAGCAAAAGAAAATATTGTTTACAAACATTAGCTAAAAATACAAGTCATTCGCACGGAACGTGTTTAGATTACACGTATAATAGTCATATATAACCCTGCCTGCGGTGCGTTATCTCAGACGCGCATCAGGACCGTCCTGCCTGAAAGGCCCAAATCAGCCTGCGATAGGGCATGCATGAGTGTGTCTGCAGAGAGGCCGCCGTAGTTTAATGTACCGTTTCTGAACTCTGAAGAGATATCTTTATGATAAAAATTAATTTTTTGTTGTTGTAGAAGTAATACTTTATTGGGAGTGTGTTATTAATGGCAAATTTATATTTTACTAGATTAATTAGAGAATTAAAGTAATGTCTAACAATAGATTGTGTCGAATTATTTAAAAGGGTCGAACAGTTATAAGTTATAATAAAGCTATTGAGTATTTTCCATTGGTTATGTTAATCTCTTTATAACAAGCCACATCTAATAAATATAAATTTACAAAAAGATATCCAAAATTTTCCAAGTAGTTAGAAATGATCGAGCAGTTATAAGTTACAAAACAAAGGTTTGTTAGTAATTGAATTTTATTATTCAGTATTTGCTATTGGTTATAACATGAGAGTATGAGAAACCATATCTAAGAAATATATATTTACAAAAAGATATATACATGTAGAAGAGAAGATAATAGATAAAGATCGTGGCAATGGCCTTCTAATGCTATCATAAATCAATTGATCACGTTATAATCAATGGTAAATACTCAATAAAAATTGTGTTTCAATCACTAACAAAGCTTTTTTTATAACTTATAACAGCTCAACCATATTTAACTATTCAGAAAATGTTCAGCATTTTAAAATTTTTGTCTTCTTACTTTAGCATATAAAATATTTCATACGATCGGTTAGACATTGCATTAATTCTTTAGTTAACCGTAAAATATAAATGTTATATTAATAACACAAACTCCCAATAAAAATATATATTTTAGTAAATATGTTTTTATTAGATATGGTTTCTTTAATTTTATGTTATGGTATACTAGCATTTAATAAAAAGGCATGTCAAATTCACTACTTGATTCCATAATAATTCTTCAAATTTTCAAAAAGAATCAATTTTTATTTATCTACAAAAAGAAATTAATTTTACACCAATTATTATTAAAAACCGTTCCATGGTTATACGTTATCTTATTTTATTTCAGTAAACTTAAAATTCTTTCATTTTTGTATTCATATAAAGATGTCAAAAATTTCATTGTATCGTATTTCAAACCGAATCGAACAATATACGTTTTCTGACTTTAACAATTAAAAATATAATAAATTGAATTAAGTAAAATGAGATTTCAAAAGTACTTTGCTCATAAAAGTCGTATACAAAAAAGTTATTATAAATTACAGTAATAATTTTACATTTGGTAATACCCAATGTCATATATTCATCGCATAATATTATTTAAATTTTTTACATAAATACTCATTCAAATAAGGTAACTGTATAATATTTTCTTACACACCGCATATTTATTTGATTTGGTAAATTTTTCGTATTTCTGCTTTCAATTAAAAAGAAATTTTTCAGCGTATAAAATACTTTTAATTTGATCAAACATTTTAAAGACCAATTATTTTAATCTATCCCTGCCTAATTAAGTATTTGCATAAAAAATTTTTTCAAAGATATCTATAATTTGGATAACAAAATTAAATCGATGTAATAATCTTTTTAAATTTTTCAAATCGGCGTTAATTTACAAAAGTTATAGCATCTTAAAGATCCTTTTACTGACGTCACACTGATATAACACCAAAAGAGACGTATACGACTGTAACGTCACAAGCATTTCGAACTGCTGTAACTTCTAGGTACATTATTTATTTATTTCTTTTTTTTCAAATTCAAATCGTTCATAAAATAAGAATACGTGCAAATACTCAATAAATTCTAATTTCGTTAACGAATCTCATTTTCAGTTTGCATAGCAAAAGACATCGCAGTATCTCTTCCACGCGAAAAAAAATTTTTTTAAAACCTTATTACATTCGAAAAACTCGTTTGCAGTTCTCAATTTATCTTTAAATAAAAAGCGCGCATTACTGGAGCTGTTCAAAAATTAAACACGGAAAACCTCGGCAGATCCTCGGTGCAAGTAGAAAAAAATATGCAAGAGGTAGTGCATTGCGAAGAAGGAAAGGCCGCGACCCTGATGTTAGAAAAGGCATGCGGCTAATATCAATGAGCGCCGCAGCGAAAAGGTATAACGGTGCTGGATTTTTGACATTGAATTATGCTCGCTGGATCGGCGCTTTGTAATGAGGCCTTTTGGAATTTTACGCCGTTGAGAGAGGCTCATAATATGCCTACGGTTCGATGAATGCCGATAAATGTTTCTGCGAGTAAATTGATTTTTCGTTTTTTCAAAAATTTCTTCGTAATACGTGTAATCATCAGACGTACAATAATAATAATAAGTATACGTTGTAAGTACAGTCAAATTAATTAAAAAATGTAAGGTATAAGATATTCATAGTAATTTTAATATAAGAATGTACAAAATTATTTTTTTAAATATTTGAAAAAGTATAGAAAGCGTTTATCAACATTGTAAATTATATGAGATACAGACCAAGTCGAAAAAATCATTGACCGCGTGGTTGTTCACCATTGCAATAATTCAATGACAATATATATAAGAAACTACGCCCTCATAAATGCTTTAGTGGCGTAGTCCTAAGACATAAGAGATATTCTAAATATTTTTTGTGACATATGCTTTGAAAGTTTTAATCCTTTATAAGTTGTTTCTGAATCTATGTAGATTTTTACAAAAATTATTCCTAGATTGCATATCTTCTAATCACACTTTTCCTATTTCACAAGCACAAGAGCTACCAAAGTGCAGAAACAATCGAGAAATGATTTGATTACTGATAAGATTGGTTGTTCGGTATCCACACCGAGGTTAATTTTTACTGAGAAAAAATAAATTGATTTGTGCAAAAATAATTAAACCTTACTAGTTGTTTGACATTGTAAAGTCAATCATTCAAGAATAATTTCTCTGAAGTTCTATCGAGTTTTATGTTCTACGATTGACAGCTTTCCGCATTTAGAAAAAAAAACACAATCAGAAGAAATTAAATTAAGAATCAAAGAACTTTCTTAATAAGAACATCTTTTTCTAAACCACCAAAAAATCCCAACGTCCTCACTTCCGACCAAACAACCACACACTCGCACAATCCCACCGATCGCCGGAGCATCCACGAATAAAAATATATTGCGTCGAGGCGCGCGTCAGTGAAGAAAATAATAAAGCGACTGTTGCGCAACTTCCTGCGCGCTAGGCACCCCGGCCGTAGCGGGCAACGATGCGTGCAAATAGCCCGGTAATTGTCCATGACACTAAAATTGGCGTCAAAAATCGCGACGCGCGCGCTCGTAAGTCGCGGCGTTTTAGGTGTGCGCGAGAGCCATGCCGAATGAGATTTGCGCCAATTATGCGCGCGAGAGCATTGGCTTTACGAGCCGCTGTAAAAAAGGACGCGCGTCAGCGGCTCGCTATCTTCCATCAGATTAAGCTGGAAAACTGAAAAGCTTTATGGCGCGAGAAACAAAAGGGAGAGATAATCGCGCGAGTCATGCGACATTGCCACAGATGGATGCGCGCTAGGAATTCTGGAAAATATAGTGTTTTTCTATTTTACGAGGAGCGAGGTTGATAAGAGTAAATTGTATTTGATATTTAACATACGTAATATATGGCCAGCAGGCATACCAATGGCCGAAACACATCCTTTAATACTTATACTTTTATTCTGTTCAACTTTAAAATAAATTTCCTTTTTTTAATATTGTTTCTTTAAATCTTCTCATTGAATGCGGACATTCTAATACCTAGCAAGATGGATCAAAAAACGGCTATTCCCTATACCTATCGTTTGCAAAGGTTCGAATGTCAACGCTCTGTCTTAGAGAATAATTTTTAACATCTTGGCTTGTAGTAGTTCAATAAATTCAATTTTCATACACTTATATAAGAGTGTCGCAGTTTTTTAAAGCAGTATCTAGTTACAAAAATCACTTTAAACCTTTTGTTAAGTGGATCTTGGATAAAAATGGCAAATCATCTATTATAAATTACGTTATTCTAATCAACAGCCAGGCTAAAAGACACGTGCGGAACTGGTAATAGTCTACGCACCGCTGCACCGTGTCATGAAAAAGCCATGCTTAAAATTTTTGCTTTTTCATGTCGCCGATTTCATGGCGGAGAGCCAAGAGAATCAAATACCTTTCTTTATTCTCTAAAACAAAGACAGAAAATGGTTTAACCAACAATATTTAAACTTGTAAGATAAAATAATATAAGCTTATAACAAGCTTATCTATACTGGCGGTCAACATCAGGAGACACGTGAATACTAGCAGCAAAAATCCAGACTGCTTTAAAATGGTTAATTTCTTTTGAAAAAACAGTAGTATGTACCGTCGTTCTCCATTTTGCAACTAGATACTGCGCCACCTGACAAGTGCTACAGAAAGAAGCCAAGGAATAATGGACTCTGATGCTCACGCTCAGCAACCGCAACAGAAAAATTATTTCATACTAGCATAGAACACGCAGACATCCAACTTCAACATTTGTGGTAGGGATGATGACTAAGTAAGCAAATATGAGCGATTAGACAAGCTGGAGATCAAACCAAAATTTATGAAATGAAAGCTTATTGGCGGCTCTGTGCGCAATTGCAAAAGTAATGTATAAGATAGAATGGTAGAAATTAGAACGCAGAAATCAAGCCCATGTCTATGCAAGTAAATCCAGTGGTTCTGCAATCGGTTATGCACGAAGAGAATATATCCTCTGCGAAATTATCTCGACCAGAAACTGACATACTTGTACCTAAGCATAAAAATTATAGCATGATGATCTGTCACGAGAAATGAGATTTTTTGTCAGTGAAATCGGTTGAAGTCTTATTTAACGATAGCATCAATTTATCGGTAAAAAAGTAAATTTGGACAAGCTAATCAAGAAATTTGCCGTTTAACGTAATTTCAGTACAAAGAAGCTCTAGTAAAACTAAAGTTGACGGTACTGTCTTAGGATGCACTGGATCTTCTGACAATCAAGATTGCCAATAGCTACTAACCCAGAGAAAGGATTAAGCCTAACAAATTTTCTATTTTCGTATCCATTACATATTCAAACTTCTTTTATCATAAGCTTACCAAACTCCTTAAACCCTAGGCACACTTTCCCCAGACATGACAACCACCAGCGTGGAAATTTCGCAGCAAGCGCGAATCGTCAGAGCCGCGCGCGACACTTCCGCGATCGCGCGGCGACCTTATCGCTGCGAAGCATCTCTTCAAAATTGGTATTGTCGCGCTCTCTGTGCCCGCGCACGCGCTAGGTGCTTTACGACGCGTGTAATTGCGACGATATACGACGAGGCCTTGGCCCTGCTGAAACGAGCTCTAACTAGGAGCTTCCTCGAGCGCGGCTTTTTCGAGCCAGCTGAAAAGCCCAGAGGAAGCCGTTTTCGTTGTTTGTTTATCGGGTTTGATATACGCAATGAAATTGAGATTGTTTGCTGGAGGGTTTTTGTAACGATGCGGTAAGGTGCTGCTATCGCGATCATCATTAGGCTGCTCGGGTAATTGCTATTATGAAATGACGGAATTATTTAATCGCCGGCGGGACTCTTTCTTTCGCGATCGTCTGTTTGATTTTCGCAGACTTGATGGCGAGTTTTGAAAGGGAATTTCTGAGAAATTGAGGTGGGATTGATTAATGAGGGGCAATTGAGTCGTGGGTATCGGTGGTATTCGGTTAAGTTTTGCGGTATTTATTACAAAATAGTATACGGTGTTATCCATGATAGTACTTATACATACTAATAGCATTTTTATAAAAATATGTATACTCGTAAATGAATAACGTTTGTATAAATTAAATTTGTATATAATTTTTACTCCATTTATAACAGCATTTTAATATTAACCACCAGCACGATCGATTACCTGTATCACATCAACATCACTCCTAAAACGAAACAATCTCAAACATCAGAAAACGACCATTTTCCCAAGTAAACCCGCGTTGAAAACAGCTCGTCAAGCGCGTCTCAGCGGCACAGCGTCGACTCGAAAGAAGAAAAATTTCGCAAATCCGTAAGAGCCAAGAAAGGAGAAAGAGAAGAAGGTTAAGAGACCGGCTCTCGACAATCGCGCGCTATTGAATTACTCCCCGACGCGGACTGCACGTGCACCTATCTCGCGATCGTAATCGAAGCTTCTCTTGCGCAAATCGCGGATTCGATTTACCGCGCCACTCGTCTGTATAATCGCGAAAAAACTAATTACAGAACGTCGTTCGGCGAATCTCGGATCGAGTAATTTTGTGCTATGGGTGATACGCCAGTTTGCCAATGTTTTGATTTGCTTGATGGTGATGAGGTATTTGCAGATACGACAGGAGTTGCTTTTAGATTGAACGTATGTTTTAAATAAGGGATTGTCTCTTACGTTTCGCGTAATAAAGATCCTTGGTTCTCTATTTTGTTGGCATGTAAATTGTTAAGCTGATCTTAAAAAATTTAGAAATATTGGATAACTTGACCCTGTCAAAAGATTATAGTCTTTTTATTATCCATCCAACACTTTTGGACTCCTCGAATATCCAATCTAAAAACGTGACAATTTACGTCATTTAATCTTTTAACCTTGACGTTGATTAGCAAAAATTCATATATTCTGAATAGTTTGGTCCTCATTGCTAAATAAATATACGTAAAAAATTCGGACTTCTCGAATTTAAAATAAGGATATCGACAACTTTTTTATCAGAAAGATGTTATAACATCGTTCGAAATGACTATGAATCATAAGTTACAGATCAAATATTGCATAAATACATAAACAGTGAATGTTCTACTTACATAACGGAATCTCCTTAGTAATTCTTAATTTTTTTGAGTTTTATAAAATATATTTTTGAAATTGTAAATGCTTATACAAAGTATATTATAATAAAATAATTTTCTGAAATTGTATTAATTATATTCCACATCTGAAATCAATTATTTCTGATGTAAAGTAAATAAAATTTATAAAAGCAAGGAAGTTTATGTTACCTTGAGTAATAAATTTTATAAATATTTTACTTGCTTTATGTAAATTACCGGAATTTTGCTTTTAAAAAGCTATCATTATCGCATAATTACATTTTGAAGCATCCGTCATATTTCCAAAGTGTTGTAAACAAAGTCATGATAGTCACAATTTTCTGCGGAATCCAGTAAAAAGTCAAAACACAAAAGGTAATTACATTAAATAAGCCAAAAGTCTTATTTAAAAATGCCATAAATTTTTAAAAAATTACCGAATAATTTTCAAATATGTCAGATACTACATAGAAATGTATCTCATACTAGTTTCTAGACAGAAGTTTAAATTTAAAAATTTAACAAATTTATAATTTAAATTTCTTAATTTTTAAGCGTGCCTTAAAATGATTAACAAATAAATTTAAAATCAGAATTAGATTTACACTTCAACATTTACACTTATCAATTGTTTAAGATATCATGCGAAGATCCGCTTTTGCAAAAATTGTACATTGCCCATTGAAATAGCATGTGAGTCGCACAATAAATTGACGACAAACCGTAATAATCAATTATTACCGTATATTGACACTAGCTGTGAAAAGTGAAGTTGACCGACAATGAACTCTTTTCTTTGTACAAATTAAAAGTTTGATTTGCATATTTCATTATCGTTAATCGATTTGAATACTATCATTATCACAGTGAAAAAATCAACAACTTTCTGAAAGAAAAACGAATATACTTCTTATGCATTTCTAAATAATGTTTTTAATACAAAAATAAGTATATACTTTTGAATATTTTTAATGTTATGTATACATAGTGATTAGTTAATTTTTAAAAATTTTTAATTAAAAATATAACTTTTTCAAGTATTGTATGCAAAGTAGAAATAATAAAACAATGTTTTTCTTAGAAACAAAAGCAAGTGTAAAATCGTTAAAACAGGTAAGTGATAGTACAAAATAAGCACTTTATACGAGAAAAAACAAATCAATTGCACCTTTCTTGCAAAAACAGAAAAACACTGATCTTGAAATTTATCATAACATAACACATAACTGATCCTTATGACCTCATACTTCTCGCATTGTATTTTTGTTGCTGTTCCCACGTAAATGTTTGAGGAACTGCAATTTTCTTCTGAAAATGAGTCTTATTTTCTAAAACTACAAGCTCTATGTCGCAAAAATTAATCTTAATTGTGCATTGTATGTAAAAAAAAATTGCTGCTCATCAACTGACACTTAACTTCATTAAATTTATTTTAAATATTATAAAATATTTAAATAAAAATTATCATTTCTTGATGAATACATTTTTTTATTAATTCAAAAATATCAATTTTACATTATTTTAATTGTATAATCTCAAAGTTGCTTTGTTGGGTATTTAATTAGCTATTTCATTTGAAAGTGAAATCTTACATTAGCAAAAAGTAACATTTATGATAGAACTTTTATGAAACAATAAAAGCATGAAAATTATTTTAGAGTGATTTCTTACATTTTAACCTAAGTGTGGATGTGTACTTGAAAGTGGAAAACAGTGAAACCAATCTTACTCATTCGAAACTCGTTGTTATTGGAAAGCATTGTCTGACATAAAGATAGAAAATCCTTTGAACTGTTATAATTATATCTTATAAAATCTTCGTTTTATTCCATAATATTTTCACTCAGTTCTAAGAAGCATTACATTTTTTGTTCAATATTGTTGATCCTCTTAACTCTTAAAATTATTAGCACACAATTTCCCCAACAGAAAAATGCCCAAGTACATATTTTTAAAACTGTTCAACCGAACAAGCATTACCTATGCATGTACACAAAGTTACCAACGAACAGTCCCACTTTAAAATATAATTCATCAAACTTTTTCAAAAGATTTATTACTTCCATTTAAACCTTTCAAAACATTCTCATCACCTCCTCGGCCACGTCAAAAGGCGAAAAAGCCCCGAAAAGAGGTCAAAGACTCGGCCATTAACAACAAGCCTTCTCGAACAATCCTGCAAATACCGATCGGCCCAACCGCGCGCGCAGCCAGTCTACCTCTTCTCTCTCTCTCCATTGACGAAGAAAAGAAACGCCGGGAAATAACGAGGGGGATAAAAAAAGAGGAAGCAGGCGCGCCGCGACAACAAAGATTCGCCAAAGTGCGCGCCTCGTCGCGAGTCTTGCGTCAAACGTAATCGGATGAAATGGATAATTGGACTGGCTACTTGAACGGCCAAAGCAAGACGGACGCTGCTGGTACATATATGTGTCGTATTCGCCGGAGAGCGAAGGGCCATTTTGCCAGGCTGGCTCTTTTCGTCTCTGCTGCTATCTGGCTGTTTTGTTTGTGGCCATTGTTTGTTTTCTTTATTTTTTTTTTATTTTTGACTGTGACACGTGGGCTAGTTTACTTGCATGATTTGCAGTTCTAATTAGTTTGCTCGCGATTGCTACTATGATATCCTTGTGTGGCCAGCGGATTGTTACGGTGACTTTGGATTTTTGTTTTAGTTTCTATCGCCATTGGAATTTGGAAGGAAGAGATAATTAATCGGCATGATGATGCTTTTGATTATCTCCGCTGTGCGCTAAGATTTGCATAGTAAAAATCAAACGGAAAAGCTGCGCCGTCATTCAGATTTAGCTATGCACTCTCTCCGAGATAATTACTTGATTGTAACTATAAACGTTTACATCGATACCCGGTCTACAATTTGCAGTTTTGAAATAAATTTTTCCACTCGTCCTGAGAATATTTTTAAATTTTCAACGTTTCCTGCTTAAAGTATTGCGCTAATCATCCGTCCAACATTCGCGAAAAATTATTAAAACTGTAAGAACCGTTGAAACATTCACGCACGTAGCCAGCTTTTTCGTCAAAGTCCACAGGCATGAGTTCGCATGATCGGCTCGCGCTCGTGTGGCCGTGTCGGCATGCGAAAATTGTTTTATCAATTACAGGACGAATATTGTCCTCCTCTACGGCTCTGCTCTGCGCAGCGTTGCGCAACGCGAATCTTTCTCTCTTTTTTTCTGCTTGAGGAGTGCCGTGTTCTATGCAGGTTTCTCTAGGTTTTGCTGTGCGCGGAGCGAATAATATTAATGTTTCTGCTGTATAGCCTAGCTGTTTTTAAAATAAGGTGTTGATTAGTGGGAGTTGTGACAGTTATCGCTGTTGCCTTTTAAATTTTTTTTTAAATTGTAAATTTTTTTTGAATGTATGTGACTAAAAGTTACGGAACTATTTGAACTTTTTAAGTTTTGAAAATAAAGAAATAGCCGTCATAGAATTGAAAAAAAAAATTGTGTAGCCTTTTATACACAAAATTTGCACTGTTACATCGTTATTCCTACTTATCAACATTGTACCATCGATACGCTACAACCGAAACGCTGCATTCGTCGAACTGAAACTATGTTCGTGTATTTAAATTTACGCAAAGAAGTTTCTTTCCTCAGCATTTTTTTTATATGAGAATCTATTATTTTAAAATAAAACCTGTATTTTATATATTGCTTTTTCAATGATGAAATGTTATAAACCTAAATTTAACCATTATTCGATTCTTGCATGGTACACTGTTTTTGCAGCGAGAACGTGACTCTGTAGAAATTGAAAATTCGACTTCAATAAGAAAACATAATAATAAAAGAGTAAAAGAGAATTACACATAATTGTTTCAGAATTATTATTTCAGTTTATCCTATCCCTGGTAGAAATTTACCCATTTAAAATGGTTATAGGCTAAGAAATAACATTGAATCCATTTTTACTAGGAATTAACTAGCCATTAAATGGAATCATTTCTACTAGAGATTTTAAATATTTAAATAAAAATTTTTTTAAATTTGATTATTTGTAGATAAGACTGAAAGCGACTGGTTTCCAAATAAATATAAGCAATTGATTTTGTATGTTTTTGCAGTTCTTTATCGCTATTTACAGACCAAATATAAAGTTCAATGCATTTTAGTGATCTCAAGAAAGTCACGGATGTGTGAAAATATCTTAATCAGGAAAAGTATTTACTCAAACAGATAAATATACATATATTTTTAAAATTATCAGATTATTTTCTTAAGCTGTAAATTCACTTAAATAAATGGATTTCTTTCTTGTATGTACTATGATTACACATGTATAACGATACTTTATTTCCCGAAATACAAGATTTCCGCAATATTCTAACGGAATCTTTGCATTTTTTCATAGAATAAGCTATATGCAATTTAATCTCGAAAATATCATTAATCTTACTTTTAAAAATGCTTTTTTAATCTAAAACTTATTTTACACATCACTGTGCACAATAATACTTTTGCACGGAACAAAAACTAGAATTATCTAATAGTTCGCAGCAACCGGTTATTTAAATTTTTTTACTGATGTATTATGAGGAAAGTTCATTTTTGTTCAAGACAATGGCAAAACTTCATACTTCAATCTGATAATTGCTTTTTTAAACAATTTGTTACGCCAATCAGTGACATATGCACCAGAAAATAATGGCCAACAGAAGAGCTTGAAGGGGCCTTTCAATCACTATTATTGCATGACTGGCATATGCTTTAAAATTATTAAAAAGTACATTTCTAATCACAAGATTTCAATGTAGATTATACCAGTCCGTAATAAACTAAAAATAATAATCAAAAAACGCCTAACTACTTAAACACCATAACACTACAAAATGTACAATCCACAATAAAACTCAGCACTCAACACTCGCAAAAACAGTTTGAAAATCTTTCGCACCGCTCGCGACAAAATCATCTGCATCGATTTAACAAAAAGAGAGAAAATCGGCCAAACGCTCGCTCAGCCAGCGCATCCTTTACTCGCAGCTCCCCTCATTATTTCCGGCCCGAATCGAGGCTTCGAGGCGATCGCGCGTGACGAATCAGCGTATGAATAAGTGTATACCTATTATTTGCGCGAGCTATGGTGTCGCATTGTGTACGTGTCGCTCGGCCTTTTTCTTCTTCGAGTTACATTCGCGTAATCTACCGGCCTTTTGCCTGCCGGCTGTCTATATTAACATGTGTGTGTGTCCGCGCTTTTCTTTAAAGCTTGCATGTATTATTCAAGAGTATGATAAATGTATATAATAGATCATGTACTTGATTTATGGTAAGCGTTGTGTTATGGATTTTTTGTCCGCGGCTAAAGTGCGATGCGCTCTTTACCGGTATTACTTCATTGTTCTTAAATTATTTTTGTTAAGTTTTCTAAATGAGAAAATTTATATTTTCAAGATGTTTATATTTTGAAGAATTCAAGTGCTGATTAAGTCTCCGTAAAGCTTTTACAGTCATGATTTGCGAATGAAAAGTATGATTTTACGGTACATGTTCATAATGTTTTAAAAGCAAGTGATAAGCGGGTTAGCGTGGACTCTACGGCTTTCGCACTCTAAGAAAAATGTTAAAAATTGTTGCACAAATTTTAATATCAAAGTGTTAGAAGTAAATTTTATTAAATCAAAACTATTCTGTTGAATCAACAGCAGATCCGTTAAAAGAATGACATGTTTTTAATTCAACGAAAATTTTTTCTTATTATAGATCAAGGCGAAACAAATTCTAATGTATGTACATGCATTAAATATATGTGCTTTGTATATTAATATTATCATAAATTCTGTCCCTTGATAAATTAATGTACATTTTACTGAATTTCGTATATATTGACAATACATTTTTAAGTAATGTATTTTATCTTTTATATAAAAAAAATTAAATTGCATTTAATGTACATTTACATTAATTTTCAAGCATTAACCTTTAGAGGACGGGGATTTGGGTTTACTGTTTT